>PVLA01017452.1:0-17339 GCA_004027455.1 Hydrochoerus hydrochaeris
GGTGTTCTATAAGGGACCAGGTTCTCGCCCCTGGCTCTCAGGCCTGGGGTTTGGGGCTCTTGGGAGCCCCACCACAGGAGGGTGGGGAAGGCTCCACGGGAAGAAGGCTCCCTCTTGTGGTTCACCTGCACAGGGACCTCTGCTTACCAGGAAGGCTCTTTCCAATTTGCTCAGCCTCTGGTCCTCTCTGTTGCCCAGGGGACGGGTACATCTTCTGTAGGGTCCCGGGCTGGAGGGTTCCGGGGTATGGGGTCTGCAGAAGCAGGAGGTCGGAAGGCGAGTGCCTCACGAGGCCAGACTCTCAGCTGCCTGCAAGGTGCCCAGGACCCAGGGACCCAGCCCTTCCTCTCCTGCTGTCCTTGCCCCGATGGCTGGTTCTGCCAGAATCAAGCCATGCTGGCATCTCATCCCTCCCTGACCTGGGTCCCCAGCACCCAGCTGCCATCCCGAGTCTGTGCCCCAACACCCAGTCCGTTCCGTGCATTCCCGGTGCTGAGCACCCTCACAGGGAAGGGTCCATGAGGACCCGGAGATTTCAGAGCTCTGCCCCTGAGCTAGCCCAGTCTGAGGTCCCCAGCTTCGGGGACCACCAGCACCCACTAGATGTCAGGACACCACATGCTGAGCTCTGACTCCCCAGCATCCCCGATGCAGACCCTGCCCGGAGCGCAGGAGTCGGGTACCTCTGTCCTGGAGCTGGACTGGCTCTTCCTCAATGTAGAGTAAACGAGGGAGCGACTTTGGGTCCGAGTACAACGCACTGAAGCCCCGCTGGTGGGGGGTGTAGGGTGCGGGGCTGGGATCGGCGTTGGAGGAGGGGTGCCCTGATGGGGGGAGGGTGGCAGGGGTGGGCGTGGCCGTTGTGATCCTCAGTTGTGGTGCCACTTCCGATTGTGTTTAATCTTACAGGATAGAGAAAGAGCTTGCGGAATAAACTGAACCCCTCCCGGCCACGCTGGCCCTACTCAAACCAAAACTCAACAGCTATTCAAAGTCCAGAGACTGGAAACTGAATTCACAAGTGTCTGACAGCGGCTCTGACGGGAGGCCCTCTGGGTGTACCGCCAGGACTGTCACCCTCGGGGCCAGGGTTGTCTCCCAGCCACTGCACTTTCAAGAGCCCGAGGGGCAGAGACCCAAATGTCAGGAAACTAAGTGCAATTAACAGACTTCAAGGGGCTGGAGTGCACTGCACGGTGGGGATGGGCTTGAGTCCTTGTCCCCACGCACATGCCTCCCTGGCTGTGGGTGTGCGCAGCTGGACGCAGAAGCCCCCTCTGCCCTGTGTACATAAACCCCATGAACCGTGCTGTGTGCATCCCGGAGTCTGTCTGCCTGGATCTGAGCCCTCAGCTGGGCCCCGTTGCTGGAGCCCCCCAAACGAGATGTAGCAGCAGCTGGTGGCCAACAGAGCTGCAGCTTCATGGAGATGGTGGGGTGGGCCCCAGGGGCCCCGATTTCCACGGGAAGCCAAAGGATGTGCCACTCTTGTGGGCATGACACAGCAAAAACCCAAGAACATGGTGTCCTTAGGGCCTGGTGGCCCAAGGACTGAGGACAGACACCACCATTGAGGAGGTGACACTCACCTGCCTCGTGATTTGGTTAGTTTGTGGGGGACCACCGAGGAGGAGGAAGCCACTGAAGCCCCTTGGGAAGAGGCCCTTTCCTGGTCAGAGCAGGAGCACTGCTGCATCACATGGGGGACCCTGACTCCTGAGTGGGGCAGGAGAGTTTTGGGGGGTGGATACCCCTGAGAGTGGGTGAAGGGCAGGCTGGGGTGGCTGGACACCAGCCGCCAGAAGCGGACCCCAGGAGGGAATTCCGGAGGAGGGAAGAGACAAGTGACCTTCAAATGCCATCCCTGCCATTGTGTTAGGGTGGGGCGGGGCCCCCAGAAGGCACCTGCTCAGGTGGCTGTCCTCTCCCGAATGTGGGGCAGGGAGGATGTTGCTGTCACCGTGGTATAGCTAAGGAGGGAGAGTGTGAAGAATGGGACCATGAGACCACATGGGGGACAAACTGCAGACCAGGACACAGCGTCATCTTGGCCAGTGACCGTCCATGCTCGTGTTTGCTGGTCGTGGAGCCCCCCAATATCCCCTGTGACAAACTCCACAGGAAACAGAAACGACCAAGATTCAGGCTGCTGAGAGAAACCAATGTCCCTAGAGGGCCGGACACAAGGATGGTGACAGAAGGACGGGAGCTCTGCACAGGAGGGTCCGGACACAGCTAGGACAGCTGAGACGAGCCGGTCTCTGCTGAAGCCCAAACCTCAAACCACCTGCGAGCCCAGCCCGTGATGAGCCAAGATAAGGTGGCCAGGTACCGCGGAGGTGACGTCCTGTGTGAAAAAGTGGACGTGGGCAGTCGAGGCCCTGGCGGGGCGTGGGGTCCCCTGCATGGGACTCTACAGGACTCAGGTCTTTATGCCCTTCTCTCCCTACCCTGCAAGGACCAGGACAGCGTCCTGTCTGCTTGGTCCTCCCACCCAGACAGCGCATGACTGAGTGGCCCAGGTTTGCAGTCAGATGCGCTGGTCACTCCCAGCCTCGCTATGTCCCTGCTCCAGACCCAGGCCACCCTCTTAACAGCTGCACCGCTGGGGTCGCAATAGCCCCATCTGGTCCCAAGCAACAGCTCAGGCCTGGGGGATGAGGCGCACGTGAGCAGATGTGGGTGCTGCTGCCCCCAGAGCCCGAGTTCCTGGTCGGAACCGGCTTTTCTCATCACCAGCCCAGGTCCCTGCTGAGGACAGGCCTGGGTGCAGGTCATGGTGCCTGAGGTGCTGCAGAGCCCAGGGCCACCAGGTACGGCCTTTCCCCATAGTGCCTACATCTGGGTGAGGCGCAGCCTCAGTGCTGTGCTGTTAGCAACACCCATGCGGTTCCCAGAGGGGTGGAGCTACAAGGGCAACCCCAAGGGCGCTTTCTCATGCAGAAAGGAGGAAGGTGGGGGGCCCTGCCCCACAACCTTCTACCCTGTTCCTCCCCTCCCAGTGCAGCCTGCACTGGCCAGTGGCAGCCAGGGGACGGGGAGCCAGGGATGAGGAAGTCTCCCCACAACTGCGATGTCCTTCACTGTGGGGCTCCCATGCTCTCAGACAGGTTTTGGCCCCAGAGTGGGTGCTGTCGCCCTGGATGCAGGGCGCGGGACCCATAAGACAGGCTGAGCGTTTAGCGTGGGCCCAGCCTGAGGCTCACCAAGCACCTGCAGCTCACAGTAGGGTGCTGGGCAGGGCTGCATCCACTCCAGCTTCTCTCCCTTCCACAGGTCAGGGCTCAGTGGCTCCCGCTTTCCCTGACTCCCATCACCAGCTGGTCTCTAGAGTGCCCCCTTGACACCCCCTGGACAACTCTGATGGCCTGATTTCAGTTTATGTCGTACCTATAACCAGAACCTGTCAGGAGAGGGTCTTAGGTCATTTTCATCATTGCTGGGACAAAATACCACACCCACAACTTATGGGAGGCGAGGTTCGCTCTGGCTCACAGTTTACAGAAGTTTCAGGCCTTGCGTGGTCCGCAGAGGCTCCGGGTGGAAGGTCTTGCTCACTGCGCTGCGGTGTGGGGGCAGGAAGCGGAGAGCGAGGGAGGAGCCAGGGAGGGGGCGGGACCTCGCAGGCCACGCCCACAATGACACCTCTTCCACAGGCCCCGCCTCCTCACAGCAGCTGGTCACCCCCAAAGGCTCCGCCTATGGTCATAGCTCATGGGGCTCTTGGGGGGACATTTAGATATAACCATAACACGGTGCCACATAGAAAGGCCCCAACAGCCAGCCAGAGGGGCGCCCCCCTCCTCCCCCAGCTTGTCTAGGTACTCATGGGGGCTTCCACAGATGCCCGCCGAGCCCCGGAGGGCCCACTGTGGCAGGTGGAGCCTGGGTCTTAGGGCCTGGGCCTCCCACCCCACTTCCCTCCCAGCCTCACCTGGCTCCAAGCCCTGCTCTCCGCCACTGCTTCTGTCCTCCTGTGACCACCTTCAGCAGTGGGGTGTCACCAAGGCTCCCAGGAGCACAGGCCCTGCCCTCACAGATTCTCCCGTGTCCACCTGCTTCTGTCCCTGCACAGGGCTCACCGGTGGCTGCTGCCTGGAGGCTGCAGAGGGCCTGGCCTCCAGCGGGGCAGTCACATCCTCCCCTCTCCCCCAGCAAGTCCTTCCTCTGGAGGCTGCAGGGGGCGTGGCCTCCAGCGGGGCAGTCACATCCTCCCCTCTCCCCCAGCAAGTCCTTCCTCAGGCAGGCCTGGTCCAGCTGCCGCTCTGCCGTGCTGGGAGGAGGGAGGACGCCAGGGAGGGCTGGAGCGGCCCCTGGTGACGGTGCAGCTGGGCCCAGGCCTTCCGCTTCAGTGTCGTCCTCGTGGCAGGGTTTGCTTCCCAGCTCCTTGAGGAAGACTTTGCTAGCTCAGGAGGCTGGTGCCAGGTTATTTAACCTTAAGAATGACTCACAGAGCCGCTCAGCCCTTACTCTGGATCCAGCCGGCTGCAGGCAGGAAATGTCTGAAGACAGCTGCGTCTCCACTGAGCACAGACAGACTTTCTCCGGCCACCGTTCCCTGAACGGTGCTGCATGACAGCTGTGTGCACACTGCCTGTACATTAGGCCTCAGGTTTCAGGGACCACAGACCCTGGGGTGGTTGATGGAGGTGGGCAGTCTGTGCAGATTCTGTGAAAATACTGCGCTATTCACATAAGGGGTCTGGGCATTGTGGGGGTCCTGGGATGCCAGAGTTTACCCAAAGCAGTAGGAGTCCCAGAAAAGTCACTTGGGAAGAGGGCCGTGGCACTGTGCACAAAGAGGAGAGACTGTATGTCCAGGGGGTCCCCGGGTCCCCTGCAGACACCACAGGAGGGCTGTATTTCCAAGGGAGGAAGAAAGCAGTGGCTCAGGCCCTACATGCCCTAAAGGAAGGCGGGGGGGGGAGGGTCTCCTGCACAGCTTTCCCAGGGGTGCAGCCTCCGGATCCAATTTTCACTTCTCTTGTGTCACTTCTCTTGACCCGGCCATCCCTGTCCTTGCTCCTGGGTCCTTCCTTCTCAGCCCTGCCAACCCCAGGGGCTCAGCCTGCGTGTGCACTGGGACATGCCCAACCGGCCACTCTGCCCCACGTGGCTGTGGCCCAAGAGCTGCACCTGCGAGTCCTTGGCCACCTCTGTCTCCTGTGGTCTCAGCCCCCAGGCTCCCAGAGAATCTGTGGCCCTCAGGCCCATGTGTCCCCTGCGTGGGGCCTGGTCTACACCGGCCCTGGGCTGTAGCTCTCGAACAAAAACAGCCTCTCAGTTTTGGAATCAGGCCTGGGTTTGAACCCCAATCCTGACATGTTCCATCCCACCTGTGGGGCCGAGACAGACTCCCCAGGCTTCCAGAGCCTTCCTTTTGCCTTCTGTAAAATGGTCATGTTGGTTCCCTGAAGAGGCACCGGGAGAACAAAGGGAACCCCAGGGCAGTGCTGATTTTGGTTCCCTTCACTTAGCCAGCCTCAGATCCTGCACAAACAGGTCTCAGCACGTATTTATGGCGGACCCGAGGTGCAGACCATTCTTCATTAGGGGGTGGACACTTGAGCTCCACTGACCTTCAAGAATTTGTGGCATCCTGATGGTCCTGCCTGGAGATGTGATTTTTCCTTTGTGTGCAGTGTTAACATTTGATCCCAGCTGACTTTTCAGGGCTGCGTCCTCCCATTGGGTGAGTTTTGGCACACTCGCGTGTAAAGTGAGAGCCTTGTCCATATTGCATGAGGTTCGTGCCGGTGAAACCTGAGCCCCCACTCATGAATAATCCACCTGTCCTTGTTCTCCTCAGACGATATTTTCCAGAGCAATCCGCAGGCCGCAGGGCCGTCTCAGAAGCTCCAGGAACTCCGTCATGCCACTTCACCTGATTTGTTAAGTCTCGTCTTTGCGGGATGGAGCCCACCTCCCAAGCACGGACTGAGAAAAGCTTCAGCTATGTCATCAGAGTCCCTGGCAGTGATGGGTTTGATGTCATGGACGTCGACCTGAAGATTGACACGTGCTGGATATTCCGGGACGCAGAGGACAGCGGCGGGGAACAGAGACGTCTTCCGGAGGAAGCGGCTGGCAGCCCGGCCGTGGACACCGGTGGGCTCGGGAGGCAGCTGGAGTCCTTGGAGCAGAACCCGGTGGCTGTGCCTGACAAGCGTGTCCCACTGGAGTCCCCCGAGTTGAGGGGCAGGTACGTGTTCCGTGGTGGGCATCACAGCCGGGGGTGATGTCACGCGGTGCCATCTCTCCCAGGCAGGGACTGGCTCGCCAGATGTGTTCATCACCCCGGTGCCCTGCCCTTCCCATCCTCTGTTCTCCACCCATCGGAGCAGCCCTTGAGAGGCACCTGAAGGGAGGGATGGGGGACAGAGACCCCGTGTCTCCTCCTTGTACCCTGGCGGTGCCCCAGCTCCAGAGGGCCCTTCCCGGCAGCCGTCGTCTTTGCCTGCCTCGTGCCTCTGCCCTTGTCTTCCTGTCTCCGTGTTAGGAGTTCTGCCTGGTTCCTCTCTGCTGCTCCCACTGCGGCTCTACCGCCGAAGCAAGATGACAGCACAGGGCGGCGCTTCATCTGGGCTTTTCTCCAAGGCCCAAGCCTCCCTTCCTCCCTCTCTCCCCTCCTCCCCTCCTCCCGCCCTCCCTTCCTCCCCTCCTCCTGCCCTCCCCTCCTCCCGCCCTCCCTTCCTCCTGTTTTCCCTTCCTCTCTCTTTCCTTTCACCCATCTCCTCCCTTCCTTCCCTTGTCCCCCATTCCTTCTTCTCTCCCCCTCCTCATCCTTTCTTCCGGTGCTGGGGTTTGAACCCAGGGCCCGCCCGCCCCGCTAGGCCAGCGCTCTGCGGCTGAGCCACGCCTCCGCCCCCAGTGACGTCTTGACCCTTGGCCAGCAGGATGGGGCCACGGTCCTCCCTGGCTGGGTCCATGCTGGTGATTTACTAATATCTCAGCAACTGAGCACCTTGGGTTTTTGTGAGATGTCCCTGTTTCCTGGTTTTTGCTTTTGCTTTCAAAAGGCAAGTCACAAACTGAATTTACATGCAATGCTCCGCTTTCCACCTTGGTAAAAGTGCTCACATGAAGAACTTCACGAAGCAGAGCAATTCTTTTCTTCTCTTTTGCTGTGTGATTGCCCTTCCTTCCTTCCATCTGCACCGTGGGTCATGGGGAAGTGGTGACCCTTTGCCCAGTTTCTGTGCATGTCTGGAGCCCCGGTCCAGGGAGGGTCCCCTGGAGGCCTTGCTGCTTGGCTGGCAGGTGTTCGTCCCTCCGTGTCCCCGTCTCTTCTGAGGGCCCTGGGCACACAGGGTAAGGGCCGCCCTGATGACTCAATTACCTCGCCCCAGCTTGTCTCCCAGCACAGCGGCTTCTGCGGTCCTGGGGGCTGGGAATTGGAGGACGACAGAAAGTCAGCTCAGAGCAGGTCCCAGGGCAGCAGGCAGTCCCGGGTATAGATGGTGCTTCTCCTGAGGAGGCAGAGGAAAGAGCAGAGGGCTAAGGCGGAAGGGAGGCCTCTCCAGGGAGTGGACAGAGGCCTGGGGACACCATGAGCCCTGGAAGGAGGGGTCCCCCTGGGAGCCAGGCTGGAGGGGCTGTGGGCTGTGCCCACATCTCTGTGGAGATCGGTCACATCTTGCTGGGGAGGGTCTGGAGTGGGGGGTCAGATTCATGGTGGGTGAAGGAGAACCCCGCCCCCAGCTCCCTTGAGTCCTAAGAGGCTAAAATGCCTCATCTCCTTTTATAGGTTGGGAAACTGAGGCAAGGAAGGTGAAATCCATTGCCCAGCACAAGCCTGAAGGCAGGTTGCAGGCTAGTTTCAGCTCTGGCTTTCGCCTGGCTGGAGGGTAGTAGAGGTGGTGCGCATGGGATTTACTTCAGGGAGAGTCAGAAACTCAGCTGCGGTGCTGCATGTCTGTGATCCCAGCACTCAGGAGGCTGAGGCAGGGGAATCGTTGCAAGTTCAAGACTTTGTAGCCTGGGCTACAAAGTGAGCTCAAGGCCAGCCTGAACTGCATAGTGAGACCCTGTCTCACAAAGACAAAAATAAATAAATAAATAAATAAATAAATAGACAAAGAAAGAAAAAGAAAAAAGTAGAGTTAGAATTTAAAAGTACTTATTTTAAAGAGTGTATCAGCAGTGTTATAAAAATTGGGACAGGAAAACTGCTGCCCTCCCAGCCCTGCCCCGCACACTCGTTTTCTCGAAAGCCAGCAGCACTCAGGATGACATGCCTGTGCCTGACGGTGTCTGTGTGGTGAGCGCTTAGCACTGCGCTGGACAGGGGGTGATGGTGTCCTCCTCATTCTATCCGTGGGGACCCCGGAGCCAGCAATGAAGTGGCTCACCCTGGGGTCCCCGGCCATGCGGGGCAGTGGATGCCCCCCAGCCCAGCAGGATCTTTTCATGGTTTCTCAGCTCTTTATTGCACTGTGCTTGAACCTGTCCTGGCTGAATCGTGAGGACCTGGCGCCTCACTGCCTGTCCACACTGGCAGCGTGTCAATCTCCTGCAGTGGCTGTAACAAGTGGCTGTGGCACCCCCGGATTGTCTCACAGCCTGCAGGGCTCCCCGGGCTCTTGCCAAGGTGTCCTGGTCCACACTGTCCCAGGGTCCCTGGGGATCTGTCCCCTTGTGGGTCCAGGACTCCTGGCCCCTTCCAGCCCTAGGCTCCCTGCCTGTCCCACTTTTACCCGCAGGTCACACACGGGGCTTCCCTCTCGGCAGCCTGCTGACCTGCACCCCCTCTGCCAAGGATCCCTGTGTCTTCCGGGTGCTCCTCACTCCCAGCCTGGACTGCCCTGCAGCCCCTCTGGCTTCTGAAGGCTGCGTCCCTGGTCCTGGGAGCCTGGGTCAGCCTGCCAGTGATCAGGGAAGTCTGCTCAGCCCCCCACCCCCCGTGCGGCCACGGTGACAGGTCTGAACCCCACTGGCCCACGTTTCCTGTTGCTGGCTGCTCTGAAAAAGAGGAAAGGCTTTCTTTTCGCTTTGGTTCTCAGCATGTCGTGTCAGTGACCAGATGGCCCGGACTCACTCCACACCCAGGGATGGGGCTGCTCTCTGCTCATTTTGAAGGGTCTCATCACAGCGTCATTGAGACCCAGGGGGTCACACACATGCCCTTTGGTCACTTCCAGACCCTCCAGGCCTGAGCTCTGTGATAGCACAGGGGACCCTGGGACTAATTATCAACAGTGATGCCGCTTGTTACTTACTCCTCACAATACCTTGGGGGGCAAGGTGCGGGACCTCTGCTCCACAGATACAGATCCCAGGACTGACGCAAGACCGGTCAAAGCCCTGCAGCTGGCCAAGTCTTTGCAGAGCTCATGTGCATGTGTGTGTATATGTGTGTGCACATGCACGTGTGTGTGGGTTGTCTGTCCTGGGTGCACAGGGCCCCAGGCCTGGACTCAGGCAAAGGACAGTGCCAAGGCCGGCCCCCTCAGGGGACTGGGCAGTGTCCAGCCTCTGCCAGCCAGGACAGCACCAGGCCCCTGGGGCTTCGGCCTCCCGCATTGCTGGATGGTCAGGCTCCGTTCCTGCTCACTTTTCATGGCAGCCCTTTCCTTAGAATGGACTCCTATGGATGTAGCTAACGGGGAAGCGATACAGTAAAGGGTTAAAGGCTCAGGTGTAGGAATCCGACAGGCTGGACTCCACAGTGCTGTGTAGGTTTGGGAAAACCACTTGGCCTCTCTGGTCCTCAGCTTGCTCCCTGGGAAGCAAGGGTGGGGTTACCCTCCCCCACGGCTGGTAGTGTGGTGGGATTAATTGAAGCAAATGTAGACAAAGCTCTCAGCCCACCCGGTCCGCTCAGTGGAACCGGCTCAGGAGTGACACTGGGCACCTTCTCTATTGTTCCGGTGATGGCTGTGAAGCCCTGGAGATGAGGTAGGGACGCTTTTAAAAGTGCAGTTGTGTCAAGACATCAAATTGACTACAGGATGAGGGCCGTGACCCCCAGGCCCACCTGCCTGTCCTGAGCAGCCCCTCCCCCACCCATCTGGCTGCAGGGTCCGGGAGCTGGAGCTGGCCGAGAGGAAGCTGCTGCGCAGGGTGGACACGCTCAGTGCCTGCCTGGTCCGGGAACGCAGCGCGTCGCTTCGCGCCCACGAGCAGCTGCGGGCACTGCAGATGGAGCTGGCTGGCCGGGTACGTGTGTCCCCATGTCCCTCCCGCTCCCACGGTTTGTTCTGTCCCAGCTGTGCAGCCGGGTCTGGTCCTGCCCTGCTGGCCTTGCAAGACCTGGGAAAGGCGGGCAGCCCAGCGTCGGGCAGCCTGAGGGGCCGTGTGCTCGCAGAGCCTTCTAGGGCTCCTGGCCTCTGGGGCCAAGGACAGGAGACGGTGACGTGACCGCCGTTCTCAGCAATGATGAAAAGTGGGGGCTGGCGGGGTGCCGTGGTGCACATCTCTAATTCTAGTCCTTGGAAGGCTGGGGCAGGAGGATCCCCATGAGTTCATGTCCAGCCTCAAAAAACCAAAACCAAAACCAAAATGAAAACAAGCAAACAAAACTGCAGGCTGGGGACTGAGGGTGGGGGGTGGGTGGGCACACTGCTCGGCGTGCATGGGGCAGAGTGGAAGGGAGCCATGGAGAACTGCAGGCTGTGAGCACGGAGTGCACCGAGGTCCAGGCAGTGGGGATGGGAACAGCGTGCGGGTCTGAGAGCAGAGGGTGTGTTCGGGAGAGGGGTGTTGGCAGGGACGCCCTCCCAAGGCTGGGGGAGGCCCAGCCTGACATCCCCGGGCTCAGCCCTCTGTGTTGAGTACCGCCTCTCCCGGCCTGGGCTCCCAGCACCTGTCCCCTTCCGCCCTGAGGGGGATTTTACAGTGAGATCTCTCAACAAGGGTTCGGAACCATGCCCTCCTCTGCCCATAGGGTTTCCAAGGTGACGCTGGTGCAGCCCGGCAGTGGAGAGGTTCCCAGTGTGATGGAGACAAGGGCAGTGGCGACAGCCCATGCAGGGCACAGGGGCTGACCGGCCTGGGCAGGACCAGTGTTAAGTCTTTTTGTATGTGTGTGTCACCGTCTCCTGGGAGGTGCGTCAGGGGGACACGCCCGTGGACAATCCCATTTCCAGAAGAGGGGCAGAAGTTCAGAGCGGGGCTCAGAGTTGACCAGGGACCCTCTCCTGCTGCTGCACAGCGCAGCGCCCAGTCTCCAGCTGGAGGAATCTGTATTGTGAAGTGCAGGGTATGATGGGAAATGTAAGGGCGTTGGCATTTTTAGAAGGTACCGCAGGGAGACACACTGCCACCAGTGCCCTCAGAGCCTGGCTACGGACACACCCACCTCCCTGCTCCCACTGCTCCTGCCTTTTTCTGGAGCAGCTCTGGAGTCCTCCCTCATGAGTGGCCTTGGTTAGCCTATGTGCCTGCCTCGGTGTCCTGAATCGAGTCAAAATGTACACCTGTCACGGTCACGGTGACTTTCGGGAAGAGCCAGGAGTCACTCGGTGCCAGATCTGGTACATGAGGTGGACCAGGGTGCAGCGTCATGGGTTTTATTTGATTGAAATTGCTATGAACAGTTGGAATCAATCCAGGATGTCAAGATAGCCAGAGGTGACACCCAGGAAAGAGAACGTCCAGAACCGCCCCGGAAAGGTGGCTGGTGTTGAAAGTGGTTCAGAGCAGGTGGGGGACTTTGAGGGGTGAAGGGTGAATGGCAGTGTTTTTATTGCAATAAATTTTAGGAAATGTATTGGAGCCAGATGTGGCGGTGCACACCTGTTATCTCAGCACTGCTGGGGCCTGAGGCTGGAGGATCGGGAAGAGTTCAAGGCCAGTTTGGGCTACATAGTGAGTTCAAAGCCAGCCTCAACTACACAGAGAGACTCTGTCCCCCCCCCAAAAAAAAGTGCAGCATGGTGGCTCATGCCTGTAATCCCAGCACTCAGGAGGCTGAGGCAGGAGGATCATTGCCAGTTCAAGACCAGTATGGGCTACAAAGTGAGCTCAAGCCCAGCCTGAACTGCATAGTGAGACCCTGTCTCAAAAAGACAAAAAAATGTATTTAAACTTCCACTATTCAATATTTTTCAAAAGAAAAAATATAGAGATTTGCTATCATTTATATACAAAATTCTGATGCTTCCCTGTTTTTCTCTAATGTAACGACCCCTGGGATGAACAGCCTTAGCAAAAACCTGTCCGCATACAACACTCTCATCGTATGTTCTGATCACACCTCGTAAAGTTCATGGGCGTGCGTGGGTGCTCTTTCTGTGCCGTTTGCCCCTTGCCCTGTGCTCAGCGGTCCTGGGAGGCGTGTGCACACGGACACCTCACTTCCACCCTGGGCCGTGGTCATTCTGCTGTCACGACTCGCACACCAGCCCATGGTGCCCCAACGCCCTGGCGTCCCAACGCCCCAGCACCATGCAAGCTGGAAAACTGGGTCGATTTTCCTTCCTGAGACTCTGACTGGTTTTAATCAGTCTCTCGCCTCTGTTGAACAAAGCCAGCCTGAGCTTCCCCAGTCGTCTCTGTCCTGTTTGCTGACTGCTCCTTTGTGTCTTCTGCAAAACTCTCCAGCAGAGGGTGAAGCAGCAGATGCTGACCACAGGAAGAGCGCTCCACAGCTGGCGCCGGCCTGCAATCCCAGCTGCTCAGAGAGCTGAGGCAGGGGATCAGATGCCCACGGCCAGCTTAGTGAGACACTGTCTCAAAAGAAAAAAAAATCCATACAGAGGACTGGAGAGGTAGCTCAGTGGTAAAACTCTTGTGTAGCACATATCAGGCCCTGGCTTCAACCCCCAGGAATGCAACAATCAATCAATCAATCAATCAAAGAGACAGGGAGAGAGAGAGGGCGCTAAACAGAGAGATCCTTTCACTTCTTTACTGCAATTAATTCTGAAAATCAGGCAAGGACTCCCAATATTGGGGTCGTGGTGCACCCCAGGCCAGCAGTGCCTTGGGACAGGCAGGGGTCAGACAGGGAAAGAAAACCCCTATCTGGGGTTCCATGGTGGCCCCAGTCTGACGTGCTACGCAAGGCACTTCCATGAGTCTCACAGGGCTGGTGCCAGCCGGTCCCTCTGGGGGATTATTCCCAACCACCCCCAGCTGCTGCGGATGGTGGCCCAGAGCCCGCTGACCCTGGCCGGGCAGGGCACTGTTTCTCTGGAGTGTAGTTTCCAAACCCGTGCGCGGGTGTCTGGTACTGGGGCGGTGCCTGGCCTCTGCCCCTTGGATCACCGGCACAGTTCCTTTCCTAGGACTGAGGATCCCATGGGGGTGCTGGGCCAGGGTGGGATTAAAGGTGGCTCTTGGCTCCTGAACAAAATGTTAGCGACAACCAAAGGCCTCCGTCACTGAAATACACACCATGCTGCTCTGATGTGATATTTGTGCAGCTACGGGAATGTTAGGTACGGCTGGGATCGGCGTGGCCGATCATGTGTCCCGGGGACTTCCTGACCCCCGTCCCGCCAACTTGTAGGTCCAGGAAGAGGAGCTCAAGGCCCAGCGGCAGCGGGAGCGGCTGCGGCGGTGGCGGGAGCGGCTGCGGCTCAAGGACGAGGCGCTGGGGCTGCAGGCGGCCGCCCTGGAGCATTGCAGGCAGAGCCAGCGGCGCCAGCTGGGCCTGCTGCGGGGCCAGGAGCGCGTGCTGCGGGCGCAGGTGCAGCGGCTGGAGCGGGACGTGCTGCGCCTGTGCCGCGCCGCGGGCCTCCTTCTGGCCCAACTGGGCTCTCCGGTACCGGCACCGGCTCAGGGCCCCGCCAAGGCGTCGGCAGAGCCGCACCCACTGCAGGCCAAAGCTGAGCGCACGGAGCGCGAGGGCGCGCAGGAGGCGCGCAGCCTGCGGGAGCCGCGCGCAAGGGAGCGCGGACTGTGCGCGGAGCTGAAGGAGCTGGGCGGTGGCGTGTCCCGGCTGCGACTGTCGGAGATGGGCCTGCGAGGCCGCGAGGAGGACCTCGCCAAGCACAAGCACGGCCTGCGGGAGCAGCTGGGCGCCAGGCATTCCAGCCTGGTAAGTGGCCGGAACCCGGGGCAGGAGTGACGGACGATGCGCTTCCCTCCTTTCCTTGCTTTGGAGACACGCACTCTCTATGTAGCTCATTCAGGCTGACCTTGAACTCTGGAGCCAGGCTGGCCTCTAGCTCCAAGCAGTCCTCCTGCCTCATCCTTCTCAGTGCTGGCATTGCAGGTGTGGGCCGCCATGCCCAGTGAAGCTTTTCTTGGACTTTGCGGTCCTGCAACTTGGTGAAATCATTGTCCCTTGAACCCCCACGTCCTCTGTCTACACCCATCCAAACCAGCTACACCCCAGTCCCTATGGCACCCCAGTCCCTGTGCACCCACCCTGGCAACTCCATGCCCATCCATTGAGCCTCTGCCTTGCTACCATCCTAAGGCGGGGACTCAGCATCTCACTCCACTGATGGGAAACTGAGGCTCAGAGCTCCCACGGAACAGAACTGCAGCGTCAGCCCAGTTTGCCTCCATGCAAAGCATGTGCTTCAGCTGCACAGCTGGCTCCCCGGGAAGGCGCCCCTGCCCCGGCTCCTCCACGGGGCCTCCACTCACTTCTCTGGGTTCATTTGCAGTTAGGAACCCCAGCCCTAAGAGGGTCACGCATTCCCAAACAACCGGACTGACCCCAGAACCAGAAGTGCCCTGTGTTTTCCCAGGATAATGATGCACATCTTGCCAAGATCATTTTATTTCATTTATGTTTGTATTCATCTGTTTATTTATTGAGGCAGGGCTTCACTATGGAGCAGCAGTCCTCCTGCCTTAGCCTCCCAAGAGCTGGGATTACAGACCTGCACCACCTCGCCCGGCTTTGCTGAGATCATTTTAATAATGGCTTTGTTTTTGCTGGCAGTTTTTCTTTTCCTCCCCTGGTCACTTGTGTTTCCTGTTCCTCCTGCCTGTTTATCAGGTAGAAGGAAAACAAAGTGCACTTAACAGTGGCACCTCCTTTTAATTTTGGAAAATAAATCATCCCTCTGTGGAAATAGTTATGCAGAATCTTTTCTGTAATTCTTTCTAGCTTTGGCTTTTGTGTAGGCGGCGGGCTGAGACCCTGGCTCTCTCTTCCACGCCATTGCCTGCGCCCTGCCGCTCCCCCATCTTTTCCAGAGGCTCTTTGTGAGAATTATCGGGTGCTGCTCATGCTCTGTGCTCTGAGTTCTCCCCTTTCACCCCATGGGCCTGGGGGTGGGGGCTGTTCCCCCAACAAATAGAGAAACCACCTGGGAGGGAGGTTATTTAGGGACCAAGTGTCGGGTGGCAGGGAGGCCTGGCCAGGTTGGAGCTGTGACCCCTGCCTTCCCCCCCGTGGAATCCAGAGGGGGTGCCTGCTGGGCGTGGGCTGTCACAGTGGCCGAGTCAGCAGATCCTATGGCCTCACCAACGAGTCCCTTGCCAATGCGACCTCTGAGCATCCTGGCATCCTGGAGGCTGCGTCTTACATGGGGCTCGAGCCTTAAGGCTGTGTGGGGGGCTGGGGTACATGGTCAGAGTCTCCCCAAGAGTACAGTCTGCAGCCAGTGCCCTGCCTGGCACAGGAAGACACCAGCCACGCCTTGCCCAGCCGAGGGGACAGCAGGGCTCCGTTTAGGAGCCTGGGGACCGGCTCCACAGTGAGCTAACCCCTGTCACCATGGCGACTCCCACCACCAGCACCCCCTCTTCTCTGGCGTGTGGGTGGGGTCACCCGCTCTGCTCCTTCAGAGTCCCCTCTCTGTCTTCCCCAGGGCGACCCTCGGGCCATAGGCTGATGTGCGTGTGACTCACCGGCTGGTTCGTACCTGCTGGGGCACCGGCAGACTTGCAGGCCGACAGGTCCCTATCTCCAGCGTCACAGCACCCTGGGCCCTGGCCAAGGGGGAGGGACCTGCGGTGACCTTCAGGGATGTACCATAGCCCTTGGGAGGGCAGCCCCAGCTGGGGAGGAGGCCTTTGTGTCAGGAGCTTCCTACCCAGGTAGGTGTGCTCACGCTTCACAGGGGCAGGTGGCTGGGGGTGCCTGCTGCCCACCATCACGCAGCCAGGAGTGAGATTTGATTTCCACCCTCTGGGCCCCCGCAGGTGTGTCCTGGAGAGTGACCCTCTGTGTGGGTGGTAGGGACCTCAGGGGCTGTCCTGGGGGAGGAAAGATCATGGAAAGAGGCAGGCACGGCCAGCGGGAGGCCTCAGAGCTTGACAGGAGAGGCTGGGAGCCCCTGGCTGGCTCACACAGCCAGGTAGCCGGGTCCCCAGGGCACAGGCAAGGCCCAGCGAGGCACGGTCCTGCAGGCGGCGTCACAGAGCACAGCGAACAGGGCTGCCGAAACTGCAGAGCCTTGCTGTCCGGCCCAGAAGGAGAAGTCTGAAGCCCAACTAGGGCAGGGGGCGGTGTGCTCCTCGCCTGCTCCCTGCTCCCGGGCGGCAGGGCATCCGGCAGGGCTCGCGCGGGGCCCTCCCCCCGCACATCTGCCTCCTGTCTCCGTGCAAGGACACCAGTCTCATGGCATTGGTGCCCCGTCTGCCCCATGGTCTGTCCGCGCCACACCTGCCCCAGGAAAGGTGCTAAGGGAGACGTGAGGAGTGGAGAGGTGGGGAGACCGTTGTCCTGGTCACGGGGGCTTGGCCTGAGCCTCCCCTGAGAAGCTTCAGAGGTGACGGGTGGCAGGGCTGGCTGTCTCCCCAGGGCCTTAGAGGAGAATGTGACCACTGAAGGTGACAGCCCCTTACAGATGTGCCGGAGTCCAGCTGCGGCAGGGCTAGGGTTTCCCAAAGGTGGTCAGGGAGTCGGCGAGTGAGAGACAGAAGACACTGCACACCAGTCTGTGAGTGAATCTGAATCCGCTTTATTTTTTAGAAGCTGGAATATATATATGCTAACCTTGGCAGCAACCCCCAGCCCCAAGCAGGAAGCGCCCCAAGCTTAGCAGGTGTTAATTAACTCTTTTCATCTTTGTGACATCTCAATCTTGTTACTTAGTTAGTTTGGGAAATGTAAGCCTACGCACCTGGATGCCTGCAGGAGGAAGAGATGCGTGAGGCTATTATGTTGCTCCCTACATTGTTTCCTTTATCACTTACGGGATTATGGCAGTTCCTGTGAGAACAGTGCCTGTCTTAGGTCAAGGACTCTTCATATGAATCCAACCAGGCCTTACCTGTCATGGGCCTGCAGGACAGCAATTGGTCCTGTGCCTGTCTTAGGCGGCCGGTGGCGTAACATATGTGTCCTAGTTGCCCGTCTCTGGCTGCCTGTCCAGTGTCTCAGGGCAGTTGTCTCACAGGAATTTTGTAAATCCTCCTCCATGAGCTCTTTCACCCAAAGCTCCCGCATAAACTCTCTCACATTATTCACAGAAGGCAAAACCCCACAA
>PVLA01017453.1:0-17331 GCA_004027455.1 Hydrochoerus hydrochaeris
TTGAGAGTTAAGAATAAAGTTTTAAATACTTCCAGTGTTTAGATGATTATGTTTCCTGCCTCATCTATGATGATAAGTTCTCTGTTACTTCATTTAGATCAATAACTCAGTGTTTCAAATGAATTGCATCCAATTGGTTACTCAAGAAATAATGTTTCTCAATAAAGATGCTTGAAGTGGTCAGGTATAGTGGAAGATGCCTGTAAACCCACAACTGGGGAGCTGAGGTAGAAGGATCTATACATGTTCCAGGCTAGCTTGAGCTATGTAGTGAGTTCAAGGTCAGTCTGTACTATATTGCAAGACCCTGTCTCAAAACAACAACAAAAAAGAAAAATGCTCAGAGCAAAAACAAAGAAGCTTAACTTGACCCTTTATCATGGTGGTCAAAAAGTGGAACAAAAATAGAATCTGACTTCTTCAATTTGTCATGATGTAGTTTAGAAGATTTCTATGATTGAATTTATTTATTTTGAGCAATTAAAAATTATCCTAGAATGGGATAGAAAAACTTGCATAAGTTCAGGAAGTGTTTTTTCTTACTTATTGCTTCTTAATTCTTTAAAGCTCACAATTATGAATTGGCACATACACTTGTAGAATTATGAATTAGAACATATGCTTGGACCTGGGAGAAGTGAAAGTTTGATCTTGCATAAATATCTTCAGATTTGGTATACTTATTCTAAGGCTACAATGTTAATCTTTCCTGAGTTGTCAGCATCCTATATGTACTAATACAGATGTACTTGTGTGTTTCCCAACTACATATGGAATCGTAACAAAGAGAGGAGACTGCTTATGCTGCTATAGTTGAGTGTACCATTTAGGAACAAACAATTGAGGAAAAGCTCTCAGATTATGCATCTTTTCCTCTGGCTTCCACTTTACAGGACACAATTTTATGGGGGCAACATGAGGATTAGTATATGATCGTTTTTGCTCTGTAGGTAGTGTGGAATTATTTCCCTCACAACAAGCTGACAGAAAAATATTTATTGAATGTTTTAGCACAAAAATTACAACTGAGATATCAAATGTCTATAGGAGTAGGCCAGTAGAATTATATACTTGTTTTCTACAATCCAAATAGTGATGTTTAAGGCATTCATTCTTCAAATCAGATTTCTTTAGTTTCTATTCCCATTTTCTCTCCTTTCATTTCCTTTTTTGTCTTATTTTCCCTCATGCAGTGCAAGTGACAGCTAGAGTCTGGGCATGTTTTAATTCTGTGGACTTGGAACTGAGGGAAAATAAACAATGGAAAAAGCCCTAAGGAAGAAGTTTAAATCTCTCCCACCTTCAGCATATTGACATATAGTGCTGTGGTCTCACGATGATGGTGATAAATTGAGGAAAAACTGCTTTAAAAGAGTAGTACCCACACAGTTATCCAAGAGTCTATGCTGAGCAGTGATAAAGTGTTTGGAGTTCCAGGGAGAAATGTCAAAAATAGAAAAATAGTAGAAGTTTTTCTGTAAAGTTGGATTTCATTTTATTCTTATACTTAAAAATATATGTATTATTTTAAAAATTGACATGTAAATTTCACTCCAGGACAGCATTCATACAGAAACATATATGCAAATATATAGTTCAGAAGCATTTTTAGAGGAAATACCTTCACATAACTAGCACCCAGATCAAATAACAAAACATAAGCCAGAGCCTTGAACCTACTTCTGCCCATTAATCATGTTTGCTCACCAACACTACCACCATCTGACCTCTGACCCCAAACATGTCCATTTTAAGTTTTGAAATAGATTCATAAAATGAGTATTTGTATTGCGTCTTACTTCATTTATGTAACACCGCATCTGTACTTTTATTTGCCATTTCATTTACTTTATGAAATATCATCAGTAATAGAATTTGATTTTTTAATGTGCTCATGCTGCTTTCCCTATTAATTTTTTTGGAGAATTTCCTTTCTCTAGAAAATCAATGTTATAGAAATCAATATTTGGATCTCATGTAATCTTTAGATAACATCTAAAGCTTTGAATCATCTTGAATTAAACTATTTTATATGGATAGGCAAAGAATAGCCAAATATCACACTAAATGGAACTCCAAGGATAAATGCAGATTTTAAAGTAAGACTTTCTTAATGTCAGCCCAGAAACTGGTTATAGCACAATAATGCAATTTATGGCTATGCAGCAATTTGTAGCCTAAAAAATGTATCATATTAACTATATTAACTATTTTAACTATATTATATACTTAGGCTTGAAAGAATATTTTGCTAAAAGTGTGACAGATTAATTAATGGCTTGATGGATAGTGGAGATGGCATGAGAAAGAAAATAGACACAGAAGAGCACAGTATGTGGCATTTAGTAGGCCAGTTCCAAATTTTTGTTGGAGGAAGGAAAGGGCTTTTTTTCTAATAGGAAATGAAGTTATCTAAATTCATCATTTTTAAATTTCCTGTAGATACATTTTATAAGCAGTTAGTAATACACCAAGCAATAGATGAAAATACAGATACCAATTTCCCATAGTTAACAATTCTATTACACATACACACACATAGATACAGATAGATAGATACAGATATAGATACATAGATACATACATGTATCCAAAAGCTCATTGTATTTGTGGACTCAGTGTTGACTGTTGAGTATTTGCAAGCAGATACAACATGGAAAGAGTTCATATTTAATATTTTGATGATTTGTAACTTTGCTGTATCTACATGTTGAAATTCTATTTGCTGCAAGATACTGTGTAGAAGCAGGCTACACAGCTGATGAGTGAGCAGTCACAAATCAGTTTGACTTTTAATTCTCTTCTTGTCCTCAGTAAAGAGTAATGTCTCCTTTACTTTATGACATTTAATAAAAATGAGCTTTGCAATGATAACATTCAAGAATTTGGCAATTAATGGTGGTCTCAGCACTTATGCCTTAGAAATGCTGAGAATATAATGCATTTTCTCTTATTTGTAACTTATTGCAAAGAAAACAAGTAATCTTTTTAGAGTACGTATTTTGGTGAAGGTAAAATGTAGATGTGTTATTTAGTATGTGTTTGGAAAAGTCACTTAACATCTTCCAGATTTAGTTTTATAGTTAATTAAAAAATCAGGAAATATAACTATGCTTTTTATTAATTATGAACTATCTTCAATAATTTGGATTATTATTCTGCAAATATTTATGCCTCTCCTCCATCCACTGTAGAAAGAGACAACTTTACTATCCTACTGATGTCAGGCTTTGTCATGTGATATGCCATGGTCAACAGATATCAGTGGATTGACAGGACCACAAGGCATATGTGTTCTTGGAAGATTAGACTTGGTTTATGCTCTAGTGATCTATCACAAGTCCAGCATGCCACTGACCATTTATCTTTACCTCACAGTAAAGATATACATGGAAGTTCTTAAACATGCATTGTGGTACCTAGTTTAGCTGACCCACATCTTAAGCAGAACTGCCTCCTCAAACCCACCCAAGGCAAACCACAAAGCTAGAAGCTCACATTTTTTCAAACCATAAAGTTCAGATTGATTTGTATAACAACACTATTGTGATAATAGCTGATTAATAAATTTAAAACATATATGGATCATGCATGAAAACATACTGACATAAAACTCATTACTGGTTCAAAGGTATTTTGATTTACACTATAGTTGGCTTATTGGAGGGCTAAACTTGTCTGTCAACTTGCCTGGCTTGAAAGGCATATAGATTACTAAAGTGCATTTCTAGGTATAGGTGAGTAGGTACTGTGATGTTGGGGACAGTTTTTGGTCTCTGGGCAATTCCTCTATGGTGCTCTTTTACTATGCTCTGCTCCCTACACACTAAAAAGTGAGCAATTTTTTCCACTGTGCCCCTCAGACACATTGTTTCTGCCCTAGAGACAGCTAACAATAGCTGAAACCATGGCCCAAAATTAAACCTCATCTTCTTTAAATGGTCAGTGTCAGGTATTTTTCCCAACAACAGGAATGCTGGGGAAAGTAGTTTATTGATGTTTTCAGCAGATTTTTGTTGAGGACCCAACATGAAGGCTGTACTAGACATTTGTCTATTGTAAATAAACAGTTTCTAATCTCCAAAAAACTTAAGACTCCACCATCATATATGTCTTGTTGGGGTACATGACACTGGCTGTCACTGAAAGAGACCAAATGACAGCTATTTATTTCCCCTGTACTCTTGCAATTAACTTTTTGTTTTGTGACTTAAGCTTGCTTTATAATAGGAGTCATCAATTTATAGTCCATTAAATCCAGGTCTGCCATTTATCTTCATAAATAAAGATTTCTTAGAACAAGTCATACTTCTAAATTCACTTATCATCAATGGGTTCTTTCACCCTATAGTAACACAATTGAATAGCTGCAGTGGAAACCACACAGCCTGTGCGGACTAAAATAGTAATTTATTCTTTAGACAACAAAAATCCAACCTCTGCTTATCAAGTGGTTCTGACAGAGACCTTAATTCTAGAGTGAGTGACACATAAAAATAGTGATGCAAATATTTCCTAGAAGTGATAGCTGTAAACCATGTTCAGTGGTAAATGGTGCCCTTGGTATAGCAGTGGGGCGTGGCCATGCCACCAGTTTATAAATTTTTTTACCTTTTGTTTCAATACCATATGTGATTTTAGATGGCTAGCCTTGTTTGAAATGTGGCTTCAATTTCCCATTGACACCGTAAGATACTTAATATCCTATTAAATTATAAAATTTTATCTAAGGCAATCACAGTTACTTTCTGTTCGCTATACATCAGAATCTTGAATAGACCATAGGTTTTGATTAATTCTTATATCTGAGTAAAATGTTTTCATTCCAGTCCTCAGCAATCTTGTTCTCACCTTTTACCATAGTTCATATCTATCAGCCCTTTATTTCACTGACTGGTTGTCCAGGATAGAAATTTATTCAAAGCAGAAATTTTATCTAATTCATCTCTGTGTGGTTATCAGGAAAATTTGAGAGTATAAGAATTAATTAGCAGAGAAGACAAGATGGCCGATCAGTGAGCAACAGAATACAAAGCCTCCTGGGAGAAACAATTCATATGCCAGAATAAAACACCCTGGAGAGACCCAGACAGAGGGAGACAGATCCTCATGACACAGGAAGAAATTAAAACATAAAAAAGCTTGTCAAATATTTCAGGACTACAACTGAAACAGCTGAAAATTAAGGGACACAGCATTTTTGCAGTGAATCACCAAGTCTGCACCAGCTTGAATCTGCACGGGCTGACAGAACCACCCAAACTCGTTCCCACTGCCACTCACCAGAGGCACAGCAGTGCTGAGATCGGGGGTTGGTGAGACCAACAGAGAGCGGAGAGCAGAGCAGGTGGAGGAACCTTCACTGATCCACAGTCAGTGCGGGGAGATCCCACACACACGGGAAGGGTGCAACCAGGTAGAAGACATGTTGGAATAGGGCAGTAGCCTGAACTGGGAGCGACAGTGACTTCAGTTGATTGCTCCCTCTCCAGAGCAAATTCGTGAGATTTGCTTGGACTGGGCCACACCCCTGGCCGGGACCCAATGAGCCATCCCAAATCCATTCCCTGCACCTAGCAAGTACTAACTTGGTGAAGGCAGCTGAAGTTTGGTTGGCCCAGTGGGGAGGGGCAGGCATACGCAGCAGCTGCTCACACCTCAGTGATAAGAGCAGGCAGGAGAGGGCAGAGTTCCATTGCCAGCTGCTTCTTGGGAAACATGGCCAACAGGGAAGGGGCTGGGACCTGCATTGTAACCCGTGTGGAAGAAACCAGGGCCATGACAGGAAAGAGAGGCAGGAGGAGACCCCCAGCCCAGAACCCTGAGAGCGCTGATCCAGGAGAAGGAAAAATAAGGGAGATTGAAGGCAGCAAACACACAACATCAGACATGGCTTCAATGGACATTAAGAGATACCTTTGAGATCTTATAGATGAGCTCAAAACTGAAATATTAAATCAGGTAAAGCAGGATATGAGTAGAGTAATAAAAGAAATGCTCTCAGGAAGCACCTCTCAGGATGATACAGATGAAAGAAGGGAGGAACAAAAAAAAGGAGAGAAACATTCGATAAAGAATATAAAGAAAATATAGAATACATGAAGCAGATTCAAAGAGACTACCAGGAAATTAAAAACTCCATTTAAAGCTGGCAAAACTCCTTAAAAGAAACTAAGGATAAACTATCAGAACTTGAAGACAAGTTGGCAGTGTGTGATCATGAAAGGAAAGATCTCTTAAAAATAACAAGGAAACAGGCAGTAACAATACAAAGGCTAGAAGATGACAAGAAAATCTACAATTTAAGAAACGTGAATGAAGAAGCAGGAATATATACAGGTGAATTACAAAGGCTATTCATGGAAATAATTAAGGAAAACTTACCAAGCATGGGAAAAGAAAATGACATTCGGTTGTGTGAGGCATACAAAACTCCAGCCACCTATAACCAAAGCAGATCTATACCCAAACATATAATAATCAAGATGCCAGAAATTCAATATAAAAACAATATTAAAAGCTGTCAGAGAAAAGAAACAGATTACCTATAAAGGTAAGCCCATCAGAATCATGGCTGACTTCTCAACACAGACCATCAGATCAAGAAGAGCTTGGGGCAAAGTGTTACAAGCCCTGAAAGAAAATAACTTCCAGCCCAGATTGATCTACCCTGCAAAACTGTCACTAGAAGTTGATAGAGAAACAAGATGCTTCCATGACAAAGAGGAACTGGGTGAGTTTGTGACCACCAATCCAACCCTACAGAGAATACTGAAGGACATTCTAAAGAGAGAGAAAAAAAATACCAGGATTTTAAGAACAGAGGCAGAAAGGCCTCAATGAGTGAGGCAAGAAGTAGAATGAAGAAGAAAACTAGACAAACAAAGGCAGAAAAATAGCATAGCAGAAATGAGGCAGAGAAGGATAACTAGAAACTTTAACATAGATGGCCTTGATACGCTATATTGTTAATAGTGCACCAGGATTTAAAACCCACATTACTTACATTACTCTGCTTAGTAATTATATTCTGTTCCAGTCATTCTATCTGTACTAGATTTGAGGGCACAGACAGTAATCCCAAAAATAACAGGATATGGTATGGTAATCATCCTTAATTTCCTATTAACTTAATCTAAATCTCTGTAAAACCTACACTGTTTTACCATGATTGATTGTAATTGAATCTGGTTTGTTGGATCGTGGTTTTGTATTGATAGATTTTATTCAAAGCTGTTATGATTGATAATATCAAGTCTGAGAGTATAGGCAACTGCACTTAAGATGACAAGATCCACTAGAATATCCACTATGATTTGATTATTACCTGCCTTTGAAGTTTTATACTGTCCTCAATATTTTCTTTTTACTAATATTGTTATTTACTGCTTACTCAATCATACTGCTATATCAATTATGCCTGTTAATATAGACATTCTATTGAAGATAATAAGAAACAACACAGTAATCATTGTAGATCACCTTGTACTGTGGTTTTATACAACTTTTTAGTTTCATGTTTTTATAGGAATTTGTTTTGTTTTGTCTTGCTAAGTTTTGTTTTTCCCTCTAATACAGAAAGTATAGAAATACATGCAGAGATTCATGCATGTGTAGCTGTTTACACTCTCACTGTTTGACTACTTTGTATGCTTTAGTTTTGTAACTTGAGCAACTATTTCTAATAGGACAATATGCAATTTATCAACTAGTGATTTCTTATTGTTTATCTTTTTTTTTTCTTTTGGAATTTTGTATTACCTCTACCCTTTACATGCTTTTGTTTCTCTTTAAATAAAATTTTAAAAAAGAATTAGCAGCTGTCAAGACTACAAAGAGCATATGAATATCATTTTAACATAAAAATATACATGCTTAACTGAGCCATTTTCAAATATAGGCAATCCACTAACCACACTACATGCATTATGTCAAATAATCTTCATAATTAACCAAATGACTTGGGTACTATATTTATGTTATCAAAGATGAGCTGGTGAACCATAAAAATTAGGGTAATTGCTAAAGGTCATATAACTAGTGTCTTGCAAATCCAGGATTCCAAAGCAGGTTTAACTCAGTTTCTCTTCATAAGAAACTCTTGAAATAGCTAAATAAGACATGAGACATAAATTCATAGAATAACAAAAATCTAATTCTTACAAAACATCTCTTCTTGCCTTTGGGCAAGGAAAAAGTGCATCTTCTGGGTTGGGGTAAAAGACATTGTGTCCTTTATCAGAAATGAGAAGGATTCAGATTTGGGATAAGTTTTCTACTATTGTCTCTATGGAATAACATTAGCATTTCTTCTCTCTTTTTAATCTAGGGTAGAAAATGAACTGAAAGTAAAATGTCCGTATGATCCTGGGAAAAGTGAGACATTGATTCCTTACTAAAGATTATTTATATGAAAGTGAAAATGAACCCTGTAAAGGCAGCAGGTGTTATCTCTACTTTGGTGTAAAAGTAACAATTGCCTAGGAAGCAGAGGAATCACTGGTTACTTGAGAAATTCCAAGGGTTCTTAGGCAATGCTGTGGATAGCATGGAATTCTGGGAGAAAAACACTGACTGGAAGAAAACAGAGACAGCAGTATTCTGACAATGGAATGAGCACTCCGGAGTGGATGATGAAAGTGAGCTCACTGGAGTAGCCTGCAGGTGCTCATAATGACTTAATGTGGAATACTGATTCTAGAATGTGGTGGCAGTGTAAGAATAAGCTTGTTGTCTCAGTTGCTGAGTTCCTTTTCCTTCTTTAAGCCTGACTTCAGACCCCCTGGGGCCAGCTATTTTTTTTCAAAATCTCTTTTATCAAAGGCAAAATATTCTCAGGTGTCTGGGAAGAGCTTATGTACAGACTGAGCATTCATCACTTTGTGTCTTGCACTATATCTGACCTGAGTGTATCACACACATTTAAACTTTGTCTTTAAGGAGATTGTGATAGAGGCAAAAAGGAAAGAAACTGAATACCATGACATAAATTGTGGGATTAGGCCACATGGAGAATGTGCTCAGTGTGATAACCACCAAATCTAGGGATACTTGTAAATATGAAATGATTTAGTGTTGGTTTATTAAAGAGTAAAACAATATTAGAGTTTCCAGACCCTGTGATCCATTAATAGTCTTAGAATTTTAGAATGGCTACTGGAGGCAAAATCTCTGCTAAGACCTGAAGGACAGGTGCAAGAGAGACAGAAAACACTTATGGACCAAAAAATGAATTTCACATTGATAAAGCAAAAATTGCCTGTCACAGGATAGGTGGCAAGTGATGAACAATGGTGCTGACCAGAGAAACAGGGATCATGTTCAGGTCTTATATATCAAATTACTGAGTCTGGATTTTATTGTCAGGTAAATAAGATTGTAGTACTAAAGTTCTTAAACTGGATAACTCTAGGTGAAAAATAATTAGAAAAAGATAGGAACAATCATTGGAAATAAGATGGATTAATGCTAGAAATATTTGTGTCAGGGTCTAATGCAGTAAACTAAGAACTAAAATAACATGTAGAAATGGCAGCACTGAGTTTCCTTATAATTATCAACCAATTTCTCTTCTTCTGACAATAATAAAGACTACCCTCAGATTATACAACTTTGAATTAAACTATTACAGACCTTTACTGTATTTTATCTAACTTTCTGGAGGAAAAATATATTTTACCTTCTTGTAATGTGAGGTTAAAGATTGTAACTGAATTCACAAAATCTTCAATTAAAAGCTAAATATTTTAAGATACCCCCCAAATAAATTAAAATCAACTTTATAAATTCTCCATAGGGACAAAATAGAGGGGGGAAGAAATTTAAAATTATAAAAGTTAATAACCTCCAAAATAGAAAAAGTTTTCTGTTTTTAAACATATTAATGCAATTATCAAACATCTATAAATATATATGACAAAGATTGTAAGGATTTATTTTTATATTTTACAGTTGTTTGTACCACCTCAGTTAAATGAGTAAACTTGCTTTGACATTAACTGAAGTTTTTGAGGATGATGTAATGCTCTAAGATAATATTGACTTCAGTAAAGAACAATTTCTATTCAGCTCATTAGACTTGAATCATTCATCATTATACGTTCTCATTCAACTTACCTTGTCCCTATGTTACCACCTTTACATTCTTTCTTCTGTCCTTTTTCCATGTAGGGCAATAACATAAATTCTATAATTTCTGAAAACAATTATAATTGCTTAAGTAAAGTAAAAGATTACCTACCCTTGTTGGTCCTTGTATATTTTGTTGACTTTTTCCCATTGGAAATCAATCTGTGAAAGGGCTTCCTGTAGCTTGGGCCATCTTCTTGCTTTCAATAAGGTCAATCCAACCTGAGATTTGTTGCAGATTATCTTTTATATTCTGTAATGTTGAAACTTAAAAAGAAGTAAAACACAAATCAGCTTTCTATGGAAAAAAGAATAAAAACAAAAATAGCCCCAAAGTATAGATTGATCTTGTGGTTTTTAACTATTGATTTTTTAGTTATATCCTTGAAATCCAATGATTTCATTGGGTCTGAATTCAACAGATAATTCATAGTTCCCACCCTGACATAGCTGATCATTCCTTACATGTTACAAGTGCCAGTATTTTGTTTCTATAACTTGAATTCTTATGGTTTTTCTTCCACTTGTGTGCCTTCAGCCAGGTTTTCTGTCTCTCCCTTCTCATACCCTTCTCCCCCGCTTCCCTGATCTCAATATTTGAGGGCTCTAGTTCCACATGTATGCTTCTTTAAACTCTGTCTACATTCTCCCTCACATTTATTCCCACAGCATCACCTAACTCTATAAGATAATTTATATCCCACATTTTATTTGAAGGCCATGCCTCTCCTCTGAACCTCTAACTCACAAATCCAAATAATTTTCTGGGTACTAGAATATCTCATGAGCACCTCACACGTAAATGAATCAAACAAAATTGTGATCTATATCCCCTTTAATTCTTCTCTTCCCATGGTAGCCCACATTTTGGCAAATGTCATATAAATTAGTAACTATTCTGATTGACAGCATTGGAGTTATCATTGACTTTATTCTCTCACATTCAAAATATTGCATGAAACTGCTTATTTCCTTTCAAAGTGTATTTAGAATTTAAATACATTTATTTATATGGCTGGTTCCCTTACTTCTTTCTCCTCTAAGAGGAAACATGTCTATCACTCTCTTTAAACAGCAGCCCAACCTTACTTTTTTTGCATTTTAATAACACTATGATTAACATTAAATTGTATATCACATGGTCTGTATAAATCACTAGCATAAGTGTTAGTGAAAGATGTTGTCAAAGGTATGCTTGGTACACAGTGGGTAAAAAATGCAATGCTTTTCTGTTGAATAAATGAATAGATCCCCTGAAAATTAACTCTATAATTTTATCTTGAAAACCACAAGCTACAAATTCTTTATATATAAATTTAAAGATTTAATATTGACAAACAAATATTTTTATGAAAATATATATTTAGCTAGTCTTCAAGAATGAATTTGATTGTTTTTTGCATTTTAATTGCCATGGACAAGCCAGTAGAACAGATATTTAATGTGATCTTTCCTTGTACAAGGACCTACATGGGGAAATCAATGATGAGTGAAGTCTGGTTTGTTTTTAAAAGTTTTGAATAGATTTTTTATAGTGATAAAGGAAGACTGGTTTAGATAATTGGAGAAATAAAGTAAAGCAGACTCATGTAGGTGAGGAGAAGCAATATGATTAGTTTTCTAAGAGGTACCAAATATTTTCTAGAGGTTCAGAGAAGAAAAAGGTCTTATATATCATGTTTGCTCACAGAATCAGGAAAAGTTTCATAAAGAAGGGGCAACTTGATGTAGTCACAGCTGAGTAGTGAAAGTAGAAAAGACATTATAGTTAGTAGGTACCATAAACAGCCAGGTAATGTGAGCCATTAGATTTGGTTGATTTTTCCTGAAAATGTAGATGCAAAAAGGAAGATGTAGCAGAAAACAGAGACTAGAGATGATTAATAATGTACTTTGAAACTGAAATCACAAATTCTTTATGTAATTCATCAGTCAGTAAAAGAGTGTGTCAAGTAATACAAATAGCCCTCACAAATTTATTGTCGAGTCCAAATTTTAAGACTCTATGGAAAATCTTGTTTCATGTATATATCCATCAGCTCAGATCTTCAGGTTACCTGAAATAAACTAATGTATCATTGCACCATAACTATTTTAGAATGTGTTTCTAACATACAGTTGTAAGTGAAATAAATCAAACTCACATGTGTAAATACTGTGTGGTTTCCCTAGTCTAAGAAATGGTAAGAGTACATAAGATACAAAAACTCAATAATTACAGTGAAGGGATAAGAATCTGGTGAAAGGAAAAAAATAATGTCTCAGGGAAAATGAGAAAAAGAAAAAGGAAGGGAAAAATGTCTAAAATTATATAAACAGACTTAGGCTAGCTAAGATGATTGTGCTACAAACTCTGTAACAATATAGTTAAAATTCATAGGATGGAACAATTGTGGCTATTTTTGTATGGTGATCTGAGGAACTCTTGAAGATCATTATGTGAAATAACAACCCTAGTTATGCTCATACCACCTTGCATTGTCAGGGTTCTGGGCTTTTTGCTATTGTTGTTTATTTGTGTTTTTTGTTTTGTGCTTTTCTAGGAATTTGTTTTGTTTTGTTTTTCCCTCTAATACAGAAAGGATAGGTATAAATGCAGAGACTCATGCATGACTAGAACTTCTAAAAAGTTTATGAAAGTCAATATACACTGCACGATGAAAGTAACAGTTACCCTGAAGAAAAAGAGACAAGAAGGTACCCAGTGCTGATTCCATACCATCATGATGTGAAATCAGCAATACTATTATTCTTTATTCAGAGTGATTTTAGTCTGTTTTGTTTTGTTTAATTTCAACATACCTAAAGGTATGGACAGCTAATTTGAAGAGAATGAGAGACATGTTTGCAGCCATTATTGACTTCCCTATTGTCTGGTCTTGAAGACCTTAAATGCATTCATCATCCTGTTCTGGTCAGTTTTATACTATTTTATTTTGTGTGAATTCATTGTATGTGATGATATGGCCAACTATTTGGAAGAAAACAAGAGATAGACAGTGAAGATCTCCGGTGGTCTTGCTTTGAAATCTGTGTCTCTAACAATCTGTGTCTTATGATCTGTTTCATTCTGTTTTGTTCTCTTTAATTTTACCCTCTTTAAAAATAAAATTTAAAAAAAGAAATTACAGGAGTGTATCCACTATAATGTCACTCTTTCAAAGTTAACAAAAGACTATTTAATAAAATTTGAATCAGCTGGCATATATTTCAGTTCAGTTGGGAAAGAAGTTTAGGAATGAGACATGGCAGAATTAAATGACCACATGTTACATGAAAAGGGAGGTTGGGAATAATTTCTAGGAATATGTCCTAAAGATGCCATCAAGAGAATGAAAAGACAAGGCACAAAATGGGAGAAAATGTTTGAAAGAGACATTTTGCTATGGTTTGTGCATCATCTAAGCTGAAGCAGTGCTGAGAGGTGTTCAGGTCTCTGGGAAAGTAACCCTAAGAAGGGACTCACAGTATTCCTGAAGCTCCAGGTAGTGCCTGCCAGAGGCGACATTACGAAGTGCACAAGCTCAACTTCTATTATGGTTGACAGTGTCCCTGAAAGCCTCAGGTGTTCAGGAATGGGGCTTTTGGAAGGTGATGGGGTCATCTGGACTTATCTACTCTTGAGTTCATAACTAAATCTGCTGTTAGGAGGTGGGGCCAGGCTGTAAGGAGTCACCCACCAGGATGTGACTTTGGAGGGCAAATCCCCTCCCTCACCCTTCTCTTCTTCCTCTGCTCCCTGGGGCTCTGAAGTGAGCCCATTTTGTCCACCATCTGCCATGCCATAGCTGCCTTGTAGCCAACAGACCATGAACTGAATCTTTCAAATAAACTTCTGCACCTTCGAGTTGTGGATATCAAGTGTTTTGTCTCAGCAATAGGAAAATGATCAAGACAGCCCCTGAATCTCTGTCTTCCCATGTCACTATGTAATCCCCCCCCCCATATGTAGTACTTTTTCCTTTTCAGGCTTTTTGTCATGTGAGGTGGTCAGGGGATCTTAATAGATAAGATTTCCCAGTCCTGAACTCTTTGCTCTAAAACCCTGAATTAATGTCTTTATTAACTACCAAATCTTAGCCATTTTCATTACAAAAACAAAACAAACCAAGATACATCTGAACCATATAAAACCTAAGGCACCATCACTCAACACAGGACTCCAGATAAAACTGGCTTGCTCATAATAAAATTGATGAACTATATCAATATCCACCTGTCCAGGCTGGGATTTTATGCAGTAGTATTGCAAAGCTAATCAATAAAGGTAACTGAGCAAAGAGCACAGGTCATCATTCTGCATTATTTCCTGCTACATGTGAATCCACAACTATATGAATAAGTGTTTCAATTATTTATAGATAATCAAGTGAATATTAAGCATAGATAAGAAATAACATATCAGTTGTCCTTATAAATATGGGCTACATTTCTCTTCTTAAAAGACAAAGATGTTCAAGTCAGACTTTGGTAAAGCTATATGCTATTTGTAAGAGATAAATTTCAAACAAAATGTAGACTTGAAATAATAAATGCAAAATATACCATGGAAATGCTTGAAAATTTTTAAAAAGTATAATATTGATATCAGAAAAATAGAAGTTGAGAAAAACAGAATCAAATGGAAATTCAATAATTCATGTAACAGAGAAAACCATATCTAAATAGTTTTAATTCAAAACACATTTCCAAAATAAAGAAATCACTTGATAGAAAAAACAGACCAGAAGTGAGCTTTGCCAGAAATAGCAAAGTCAAAATCAAACACAGGCCCTAAAGGGCTAAAGCAGAATGATTACTATACATAAGATAAAACATACAAAGCTCTCTGTCCACCTATCTTGATTACATTTCTCTCCTTGCTGAGACAAAATACCTGACATCCAAAATTAGGGGAGAAAAGGCTTATTTAGCTTACAGTTCAAGGCAGCAGCCAGAGCAAAAGGGGCAGAACAAGCCTCTTCTGCTCCCTTATATTATAGTACACAGACCATGAAGTGCTGCCTGACTTTAATGAGAGATAGGCCCAAAATGACACTGCAAAAGAAGCTGATAAATGCAGGGGGCACTAAACATAAGAGAACAAAACATTTGGTTCAAGATGCTGATGCATTAACAACAGCAATTTGATGAGGGCAGAGAGGAAATTAAAAGCAATTTAAAAGAGAAAACAGAAGATCTAGACTTTGACAAGACTAAACCCATAAGTCAATCTGTGGCAAGTCTAATAAAAAACATAAACACATATAAACACACACATGCACATACACAGAGGAAAAAAGTCAAGTGAGAAAAATGATCAGTTATTTTTAAATGCAAATATTAATTAGTGGAATTTATTCTAACTTTGTGATTTTGCATAAAATAGATGGTTTTCTGGGAAAGATAACCTTTGAATAGGTAATAAAAAAATCCAACCCTTTAAAAGGACACATGCTATCAAAGTGGAATGGGAGAGCAAAGAAGGGCGGCAATGAGGAAGCAAAGGGGGATATCAGAAAGTTAAAAAGGCAAAACTTGCAAATGAAATGTGAGCAAACGGAACCCATGAGTTTCTGAAAGGGATAATCCCAGCAATGAAAGGATGGTGCCATGCTGGACCTTTAATGTTTGTATAGCTGTGGCAAAAGCCACTCTCAGAATGCTGAGATGATTTTACAAATATGGAAAATGTGATATGCCTAAAAGAAGGCTTTACTTAACACAAAAATAAAATGTCCATTCAGAAAGGCTTCAGAAGAAAGGCCCACATTTACTAGGATGGGTCTCTGGAAGCTGAGACCATGAAACAACAGGAGCTGATGACATCAGGGAGAGCGGTAGGACTCTGAGGCCTAAAGAATAGACACTCAGAGTTGGGACTCAGGATCTACAGTATGACACAAATGCCACCATCCTGGCTGCATGGCATGGTGAGACCAAGGAGTATTTCCAGAGATTTCCTTATTTGTTAAGTTTACATAGATATATACCGAGTGCACACATTGTGAGAATATAGACTGACAAAAATTTTGGTGCACTAAAAATGAGCACATAACCAGCTCCCAGAAAAGAAGGGGTACTTCAGTACTGCAGAGCTCAAGGTCAGGGATCCCCTCCCCTCCTCCACTCCCTATCTGCCTTCTCACTAAAGAAATCACTGTCTTGGTCTTTCACAGTTAGGCATCACATAAACAGGACCACATTTTCACCCTGGTTCTTTGTGTTCACCTCTAGTCAGAAGCTATCTTGGGGGACTCTGAGCACAATTCATTGCATGGCCTAAAAGCTCTTTCCAAAGGACTTTGGAGTTCAGCCCCCAAACTTGGGATTCTACAAGAGTAATAAAATCAAGTAAATCCTTAACTTAATTATCCCATTGGTACAGACATGACCTGAATGTCTACACTAAGTTCAAAGACCACCATTTACCCTTTGCAGTTTGGCTTCCTGTCATCCTTGACATTGATTAGGCAATGAGTTATCAGGTATATGACAAATTGATTTTAACCACTGTATTCATCCACAGCAGTATTACTAAAGATTATTAACTTGTAGCCGGGAAGAGCCATTAAGTAACTCCCTAAGCTTCAATCATCACCTATATCTTTAAAAGACCAAGGAAAAGTGGTAGGGTAAATCACTGCGGTTTCAGTAATGAAGTACTTCCCACAAGTAAATAAAATGTGTTTGTATTTCTACACCTCTGCCTCACCCAGAAGAGACATAGCTCAGGCAGCATATTAATGCTGATACCACCAATTAACACAAACCCTTAAACTTAAGAGAACCTAAAATTTTCAGAGAAGCAGCATTAATAATTGAACTGATTCATGGAGCTTACTCTTTATTTTTCCAAAGTTTAGAGGAATAACACAGTATGCTTTGAGTATGCATACTGAATAAACTTACTGCCTATTAACCTCCACAGCTTGCAAAATAGGCTTACTTAATTTTCTGACCCAAGATTTAGGCACATTACATAACAGAGACTTTCAGACGTTCTTAAAATTACTGAAAACAAAATGCCTTGTAATATCTATCTCATAAGATTTTCTTGTTTTATTTAACCTAAATATGTAAAATTTAATGTGAAACACATAAATGCAAAATACTTGGTTACAGAGTTCAAGACTTATCTTTAAATATTTTTGTCTTTCTTGTATAAAACCATACCCATAATGTATATTGTAATTTCTCAGGTTCAGTTTACAGTAAACCAAA
>PVLA01017454.1:0-17331 GCA_004027455.1 Hydrochoerus hydrochaeris
GTCCTCTTAGAAATAGTTGTTCAAGTTACAAAATTAAAGCATACAAAGTAGATATTCAAACAGTGAGACTGTAAACAGCTATGCATGCATGAGTCTCTACATGTATTTCTATAAACTTAAAGCTTTAAAATCTTACTGAGATAAAGTAAATAATACCTAAATAAATATCATGTCTGAGGATTTAAAGACTCATTTTTTTAAATTAAAGAGAAACAAAAGCATGTAAAGGGTAGAGGTAATGCAGAATTCCAAAAAAAGATAAATAATAAGAAATCACTAGTTGATAAATTATATATTGTCCTCTTAGAAATAGTTTCTCAAGTTACAAAATTAAATCATACAAAGTAGATAGTCAAACAATGAGAGTGTAAATAGCTATACATGCATGAATCTCTGCATATATTTCTATACTTTCTGTATTAGAAGGAAGAACAAAACTTAACAAGACAAAACAAACCAAATTCCAATAAAAACATGAAACCAAAAAGTCGTATAAAACCATAGTACAAGGTGATCTACAATGATTACTGTATTGTGTGTTGTTTCTTATTATCTTCAATAGAATGTCTACATCATCAGGCATAATTGAATATAGCAGTATAATTGAGTATGTCAGTAAATAGTAAAGTAGTAAAAATAAAACATTGTAGACAGTATAAAACCTCAAAGGCAGGTAATAATCAAACCATAGTGGATATTCTAGTGGATCTTGTCATATTAAGTGCAGTTGCCTATTCTCTCAGACTTGATACTATCAATCATAACAGCTTTGAATAAAATCTATCAATACAAAACCACGATCCAACAAACCAGATTCGATTATGATCAATCATGGTAAAACAGTGTAGGTTTTACAGAGGTTTATATTAAGTTAATAGGAAATTAAGGATGATTATGATACTATATCATGTTATTTTTGGGATTACTGTCTGTGCCCTCAAATCTAGTACAGGTAGAATGACTGGAACAGAATATAACACATCTAAGCAGAGTGGTGTGAGTAATGTGGGTTTTAAATCCTGATGCACTATTAACAATATAGCATATCAAGGCCATCTATGTTAGAGTTTCTAGTTATCCTTCTCTGCCTCATTTCTGCCATGCTATTTTCCTGCCTTTGTCTACTTTTCTCCTTCATTTTACTGCCTGCCCCACTCATTGAGGCCTTTCTGCCACTGTTCCTAAAATCCTGGTATTTTTTTTCTCTCTTTCTAGAATGTCCTTCAGTATTCTCTGTAGTGTTGGATTGGTGGTCACAAACTCCCCCAGTTCCTCTTTGTCATGGAAGCATTTTGTTTCTCCATCAACTTCTGGTGACAGTTTTGCAGGGTACATCAATCTGGGCTGGAGGTTATTCTCTTTCAGGGCTTTGAATATTTCATGCCAAGCTCCTCTTGATCTGATGGTCTGTGTCAAAAAGTCAGCCATGATTCTGATGGGCTTACCTTTATAGGTAATCTGTTTCTTTTCTCTGACAGCTTTTAATATTCTGTTTTTATATTGAATTTCTGGCATCTTGATTATTATATGTCTGGGTGTAGATCTGTTTTGGTTTTAGGTGGCTGGGGTTCTGTATGCCTCACACAACCAAATGTCATTTTCTTTTCCCATGGTTGGGAAGTTTTCCTTAATTATTTCCGTGAATAGCCTTTGTAATTTGCCTGTATGTATTCCTGCTTCTTCGTTCACATTTCTTATTCTTAAATTGTAAATTCTCTTGTCATCTTCTAGCCTTTGTATTGTTACTGCCTGTTTCCTTGTTGTTTTTGAGAGATCTTTCCTTTCATCATCACACACTGCCAACTTGTCTTCAAGTTTTGATAGTCTATCCTTAGTTTCTTTTAAGGAGTTTTGTCAGTTTTCAATGGAGTTTTTAATTTCCTGATAGTCTCTTTGAATCTGCTTCATGTATTCTATATTTTCTTTATATTCTTTATCGAATGTTTCTCTCCTTTTTTGTGTTCCTCCCTTCTTCTGTCTGTATCATCCTGAGAGATGCTTTCTGAGAGCATTTCTTTTATTACTCTACTTATATCTTGCTTTACCTGATTTAATATTTCAGTTTTGAGCTCATCTACAAGGTCTTGAAGGTATCTCTTAATGTCCATTGAAGCCATGTCTAATGTTGTGTGTTTGCCACCCTCAGTTACCCTTGTTTTTCCTTCTCCTGGTTCAGTGTTCTCAGGGTTCTGGGCTTGGGGCCCCCTCCCGCTTCTCACTCCTGTCATGGCCCTGGCTTCCTCCACACAGGTTACAGTGTAGGTCCCAGCCCCCTTCCCTGTTGGCCCCATTTCCTCCAAAGCACACTGGTGAGGGACCTCTGCTCTCTCCTGCTTGCTCTTGTCACTGAAGTGTAAGCAAGCTGCATATGCCTGCCCCTCCCCACTGCGCCAACCAAATTTCAGGGGCCTTTCACCCAGTGAATCGATTTGGGTGCAGTGAATCGATTTGGGAAGGCTCATTGGGTCCCGGCCAGGGGAGCGGCCCAGTCCAAGCAAATCCCAGGAATCTGGTCTGGGGAGGGAGCAACCAACTGAAGTCACTGTCACTCCCAGTTCAGGCTCCTCCTGCCTGATTCCAACATGTCGCCCATTTGGTTGTGTCCCTCCCATGTGTCAGGGGGTCTCATTCCCAGCACTGACCATAGATTAATGAAAGTCCCTTCGCTGGCTCCGCTCTCTGTTGGGCTCACCAACCCTGACCTCAGTGCTGAAGTTCTTCCTGTGAATGGCAGCAGGAACGAGTCTGGGTGGCTCTGCCGGCCGGTGTGAATCCAAGCTGGTGCACACTTGCTGGGTCACCATGAAAATGCTGGAAAATGTCCCGCAATCTTCAGCTGTCTCAGTTATAGTCCCGAAGTATTTGATGAGCTTTTTTATGTTTTAATTTCTTCCTGTATCAAGAGGATCCATCTTCCCCTGTCTGGGTCTCTCCAGGGTGCTTTATTCTGGCATATAAATTGTTTCTCCCAGGAGGCTTTGTATTTTTTGCTCACTGATTGGTCATCTTGTCTTCTCCCACAATTTTTTTTTACTTATTTGATTTTTCATGTCTATTAACATTTGTTTTATATAGTGTGTGTTGGTATTTGGTACATATTTATTTATGATTGCTATCTCTTTCTCTTGAAATTTTCCCTTAACAAGTATGCAGTAACCTTTCCAGATGATCAAAATGTTTTCAACAAGGGAGAACAACTGACTACAACAGGTAAAGTAGTATATTAGCAATAACAATATCCTCTCACACAGCTCAGACCCTGCTAAACTGTGGTAACTATTAATTTGGTACCTTTAATCATAGGGGCAAAATCTACAGTTATATAACAAAATTCAAAATAAACCAGGATCTCATATGCAGTGTTTCCCCTTAGTAGAGTGATTTTACTGTGTGTGTGTGTGTGTGTGTATTTTACAATGATAAGGGACAAAATGGAGAGAGAAATGAAAAGAAACATGGTAGAGGCAAGGCTGAAGGAAAAAAGATGATCACCCAAGCCTTGGGAATAGAAGCAAATCATAAAGATTAGAGATAATGTTCACTAACATGAAAATATCATAAGATGAAGGGAAGTAGTTGAGGAAAGAGAAAAAAGAGAACAATAAAAGTAAAAATGTAAATGAAAAAGAAGATAAAGGAAAAACAAACAAACTAATGAAAACAACAAATACAATCAAATTCCTATGGTGTCCACCGTTCTTTGTGGCAGTGTCCACGTCAGAGCCCACATCTGTGCTGGCTAACCCCAGCAACCCTGCATTAGGATTAGTTATGGATGTAGGACTGATCTTGGCCTCCTGATGTCAGTGCTGTGGCCAGAGTCCTCAGTTAGCAACATTCTGTATGTCCCTCAGTGGCTTGCCAACATCTCCTTACCCTGTCTGTGTCTGCATCACTCTTCAAGTTGGTGCAGTGTCCTCAGACAGAGTCAGCTTAAGGCTGCTCCAGTCCGGTGTAAAGTTGACTCCTCCTAGCCTTCGCACAGCCTCTTCTATTTCACTTTGCTGTCACATCTCTTTCCTTTCATGCCACTATGAGTAGGCCTGAGGGCATTCTGTTGGCTGATTCAATGCCTCTGCCACCACGTTGAGACAACCAAAGGCTGCTCGCTTCCCATTTTTCTCTCCTCTCTCCCACTATAGGGACCAGGGTAGCAGAGTGCTGACTTCCCACTCATTGCTCTGCCATAGCTTAGGGCTGCTTAAGCTCCACATCCTTCTTTTCTCTTTTGCTGGTGGGAACAAGATAGGAGGAGTGGTGCTGCTCCACTCACTACCCTCAGTGCTTCTGTGCTCCTAACATGTTTTTGTTAGAGGCTCCAGTTAGCCACTTGGATCATGACAAAAGAAAGAAAAAGAAAGAAAGAAAGAAAGAAAGAAAGAAAGAAAGAAAGAAAGAAAGAACAAAGATACAAAGAAGGAAAGAAGGAAAGAAAGAAAAAACCTGGTGGCCTGTCCAAGAGGGAGCAGCTTCCTGGTCATGTAATTTTTGGAATTTGGAGCAGTTGTTTGAGTCATCTATGTAAATGATCATGTCCTCTGTGAATAAGGATATTTTGAGTTCCTCCTTTCCTGTATGTATCCATTTGTTTGTTTCTCTTGCCTGTTTGCTCTGGCCAAAGTTTTGAGTAGTATCTTGAATAGGAGTGGCAAGAGTGGACATCCTTGTCTGTTCTCTATTTTGGACTATAAGCTTTCAGGGTTTTCCTCATTTAATAACAATGTTAGGGACTTCTGGGAAAATGGTGGAGTGATAAGCAACAGCAACTCAGCCTCTACAATATTTGGAAGCCAGACACTGGAACATAACAACTTGGGGGAAGGAAATAAGCAAGAGAGAGAAGTAGATTACCAAGAACCAGGAAGGATCTGTCAGGAAAATTAAAAACTACAGAGAAGCTGAAGAGGCACAACACAACACAGAAGAAAGGAAGCGACAATCTGCACTTTCTCTCCATCTCCTAGTTGGTGGCTCATGGTAAAAGGAGAAAGGGAGACTGAATCTACAGAGACAAAGTGAAAGTTGAGGACTTCAAAGGGCTTCAGAGTGAAATGCAGTTATTGAGGAGACCAATGGGAACTGGAAGCTGCAGAGTCAGTATGGGACTCTGCTTCTGTGTGACTCTTTTGACAGACAATAGCTGGTGACGCCAGTCCAAGTTTTTGACACATCTTTGGAGAGAGTGCTTGATTGGATTCCATTACAAAGAAGGGTTAATTGTTTGAATTGGGAATTCACAGCAGCTGCAGGACAGCTTCACTTGAGGACTTTCTGTGTTATGCTCCCACAGTGACTGGACTGGGTGAGAGTCAGACACAGGACACAGCCATAGTCAGGGAGCCACAGTGTCTTGAAAGAGACCTGTGAGGAGTTGAGCTAAAGCACACAGACCTGACTCCAAAGGTCAAAGGCCAGGCCCTGCCTGAATGGCTCTGGATTTGAAAATAATGTCACTGGTGCTCTTACACTGATTGGACTGTCTGCTGGTACCTGTATCCAGCATGGATCTTTGGTCTGACTGCATTCTTCATCTACAAGTATGAGCAGGGATGTATCTTCACTTGGACATTGTCCCAAAATAAAAGCAAACACATATTCAAAATCACAGAGAAATTTATTTTTTCTTTTTCTTTATTTGGTTTTGTGTTTGCATTTGTTTTTAGTTTACTTTGCTTTGTTTTTATTCTTTTCCTTTTTTCTGTACTTCTTTTTTTCTCCATTTATTGGGGTTTGGAAAATTTTCCTTTGTCTTTCCTTGGTTCTTATCTTTTTCTTATTTCCTTTTTTCTATTTTAATTTTTTTGAGACAGAGCTTCATTATGTAATTCAAACTGGCCTTAAACTCACTGTGTACCTGACCCTGGCTTCAAACTCACAGCAATCCTCCTGCCTCAGCCTCCCAAGTCCTGGAATTACAGGTGGTCACCACCATGCCCAGTTCATCTTTAATTTTTCTCTCTTATATTAATTCTTAATATGTCTCTTTCCAATTTTTATCTTCTATTTCTTATCACTTTTTTCTTTTACTTTTATCTAATTCTCTAAACATCTTTCTATTTGCCAATGAAATCCCTTGTACATCCAAAAATCAACTACTAAAGGATACCTAAAAAGGACAAGAGAATAAAAAATGGGTCTTACGGTTGCTAGATGTCACAAAGAATAGTAATCTAAGAGTAATTGGAATAATTGAAAAATCAGAAGCCAACACAAGTGAAAATTAATGAAATAGAGACTAAATTACAAAAGTCATTGAGTTGAAGATTTGGTTCTTTGACACAATAAATAAAATAGACAAACAGCCAATCTTACCTCAATAAGGAAAAAAAGACCCAAATTCATGCAATTAGAAATGAAAAAGTGAAATCACAATAGATTATGCCAAAACTGAGTAGATCACTGATTTCTACTTTGAGCAACTGTACTCTAATGGAATGGACATTTTAGAGCAAAAGGACAGATTCCTAGATACATACAAACTACCAAATCTGAACCAAGAAGATATAAAAAGCCTGAATAATGCAATATCAGCCAATGAAATTGAAGAGGTAATAAGTAAATCCACCAACTAAGAAAAACCAAGACTCTGACAGATCCAATACCAAGTTCTAAGAGAACTTTAAAGGCCTAATGTCAATACTCCTCAAACTCTTTAATGAAATTGAAAGAGAACCAGTCTTCCTAAAGTCATTCCTGGATGCAAGCATTACCTTTATTCCAAAACCAGAAAAGAATACTATAGGTCAGTATCTTTAGTGAACATAGACTCAAATATCCTCAATGAGATTCTGTGAAACTAAATGTAGCAAATCATCAAAAAGATTAGGCATCATGAACCAAGTGAAATTTATGGCAGGGATGCAGTGATGTTTCAACATATGCAAAACAATAAAAAAATACACCACATACAAAAAAAAACAAGGACAAACATCACATGATGATTTCAATAGATGCAGAAAAAGCATTTGACAAAATTCAACATGCATTCAGGATAAAAAAGACCTGAAGAAAATAGGTATAGACGTTCTTTGTCTCAATCCAGTAAAAGCTGTCTATGAGACACTAATGACCAACATTATACTAAATGGAAAGAAGCTGAAATTTTTTCTCTAAAATAAAGCATGAGACAAGGTTGTCCATTATCATCACTTTTGTTCAATATAGTTTTGAAAACATTAGCCAGTGTAATTAGGAGAAATAAATAAAAGGGATATGGATAGGAAAAGAGGAAATTAAATTATCACTGCAGATAACATGAAGACCCAATAACTCTACCAAAAATTTGCTAGAATTAATAACAAAATTTCAGAACATAGCAGGATTCTAAGTCAACAGTCAAAAATCAATAGCATTTTAGTACGTCAGTAATAAACTTACTGAGAGAAAAATTAGCAAAATGACACATTTCACAATGTTAGGAAAAAAATAATTACTTAGAAATTAACCTAACCAAGTGTGATAGGTTAAATAATGTTCAACTTATAACATCCAGCAGAACTGAATCAGCGTGATCCTGAGTGTGGAAGGACAACCTGGGGATTGTTGCCAACAGCATAGAAAGAACTGGAGGGGAAGATGGTGTGCTGTTGATTCTCCTGGAGAAGCTTGTCATGCTGGTTTTCCTGATACAAACCTGGCTGTTCTCATTGTTGGAAGAACTCAGGCCCTCACTGTCACTGAGGATGGCTGTGGTTATTTTGTGGGGAGCTCTGGTCCTTACCTTGAGCTTTGTTTCTTGGCTCCAGTGTGGATCCCTCAGCCTGCTGACACAGAACCTTCATCCCACTGGCACAGACATTCTAGCTTCCACCAGTAACCTTTGAGTCTTTACAGCACAAATCCTTGGTACAGGCTTCTATGAGACACTGCCATGGGCTCTAGAGCCATGTCTAGCTGGACTTGTGTAGGACACTACCATGGGATCTAGGTCTTAGCTAGATTCTTTGGGCCCCTAGTGTGTGGACAGATCACATGCACTCTTCTGCATTTGACTTTTTGGGGTGAATATTATAAAATAATTTTATAAATTATATGTCCTGTATTCAATCTTTTTCCTTTGCAACCCTTGACTACAAAAGTGTGCTGAGAGTTATGAGCCAGTTATATTTGAAAGCCTTTGTTACTGGTATTGGAGATCTCTTTATTTAGTGTCTGCTTTCCAGTGATGTGCTCTCAGCATGGCTAATTATAGGCCTTTGCCTCTGTCCCAAGATCCAATCACCTCTGTTAATTTGGGGAGAAGAGTATGCAGTGTATCTGACTCAGCATGAAGTTCTCTGGAAATGAACCACAATATTTTTGATGACACAAAGACAAAGTAGATACTGGCATACAGAATCAATCCAATTAATAGAAACAACTATTGTACCTTGGCAATAGCAATGAAATTAACAACCATTACGAAGTCAAAGACAAACTTGATATACCATAAGAATCAATAAAAGCTATCACTTTACCAGCTTTAACAACAAAAAAGAGGTTTGTAATTATAATGTAGATACAGAGATAGTCTTCTTAGATACACAGCTTGAGCACTCTCTACCCTTCACTGTTACAGCCTTTAGCCTCTAGACCAGGAAACTGAGCCAGAGCTGTGGGGCTGTGTGTTAGATCTTCTGCAGGCAACCTGGGCCTTTGCCACAGGAACTACAAGACTTATGGCTCAAGGAGGCATAGGGTAAATAAGCCCTATCACTAGAACTTTCCCCACACCAAGAGGCACACCTCCTTAGGTGCTTCCTCCAGTCGACATAGTCTGTGGCTACATAGCTGGCTTAGTGAGACCCTAAATATGCAAAACAACCCAGTCCCTTTTCCAAGGAAGATGCCCTTCTGCCATATACTCTCCAAAATTGATAGCTGGTCCTAACCAGACACTAAGATTAAGGAACAGGAAAGAATGATGTAAATGAAGATTTACTGGAGACAATAGGAGAGAATCCATTTTCCCTTGCATTTCTTTTGTGTTATTCTTTACTCCTCCCTATCTCATCCTTAGTGTTTTACATTGCCCCATTTGCCTCCACCAGCATGACAAATATGCATCAAATTCATTCATAGTGTGGAATTCAGGTGGCAAGTCCAGATCCTATTGTCCCTTCATGAGGGAGCATAAGCATTTTTAGTTTACCTCTTTGAAGATGCCTATCTCTTATTAAATTCTGATGGAGTCACTGTCATCCCCAATGGCTTCCAGCTGGCTAGGTCGGACTGAAGCATTCAGGATGGATTCAACTGAGCTACTACAGTATCTTTAAATAATACCTGGGACTCTCTGGAGCCATGACTAGATCCAGTGACATCTGAGGTGCGTGTGTGTGTGTGTGTGTGATGCCTTTGTAAATTTCTTTTTGAAGGAGACTGCATGACTTGTCTGAAACAGAGTAAATGTATTATATGAGACAATCAACATAGTTCCAAAAGCCTGAAAAGTATTTTCAAATAAAAGGCTCCATATTCAGCTTTACCTTGTCAGTTACTCGTATGGCTGGTTAAAGATTTTGAAGACATCAGATTTGCTGTTTTATGAAAGGAGAATATTTATTATTTCAGATCTTTCTGTACCATGTACACTTTTGACTGTATGTACATCTGTACTTTTATTTAAAATATTAAGGAAAAAATAAGGGAAATTTCAATTATAGTTGCTTGTAATAGCTGGCCAGGCATTTCTAGCACATGAATCTCTTCCTCCCAATTTGATTGTATTAGTAATGCCTGTCAAAAAATGTGTAGTTTCTCAAAACTTAAAGGTTAAAATAGAAAAACCTGTTTTTCTTTTATTGGTGGTAGGGATCAAACCCAGAGCCTTGTGCATGCTAAACATGCTTTACCTTGGAGATACACTTCCAGCCTGAAAAACAAAAGTCCTTAAATCTATCTGGTTCCTCCTAGCAAATTCCTATTAAAATCATTAAGAAATTCTGACTCATAGAATCTAACATTTTATGCTTCATTGTAATCACAAAAGATGACTCATACCAGCACAGGACTTTAAAGTACTTTTTCAATCTCTTTACAAACATTTTTATAGTTTATTTTTGAAAATATAACAAAAATAATTCTTTAGTGAAAACATAAAAGTGAAATTGCTATTGTAGCATATAGCAGTTTTTTTTTAAAAAAACAAAGTCTTGCTATGTGTACAGGCTGTTATTTTTAAATTTTTTTTATTTTAAAGAGAATAAATCAAAGCAAAGTAAAACAAAACAAAACAAAACAGAACAGAACACAGTGGAGCAGAATAAAATAATGCAAATAACACAGGATTTCAGAAAAAGATAGCAGGAAATCAGCAGTGACTACCATAATGTTTCTTGTTTTCTTCAAAATAGTTGTCCATACCTTCACACACAATAAGTTAATATATATCAAAATAATATAAGGGCAATCAAAACACAAGAATGAAAGCCTTAATGGCTTTCAAGGTCAGACAGTATGAAATCAAAAATGGTTACCATAATGTCTTTTGTTTTCTTCAAAATAACTGTCCATATCTTCATACATATTGGAATCAAAAAATTGAAAAAAAACTAAAACCAATCAAACCCAAGAATAAATGCATTATTGGCTTTTGAATCAAAATGATAGGACATCATCAATGGCTACTACAATGTCTCATTTTCTTTAGTGTAGTTCTTCATACTATCACACACAGTAAAATCAATTCCTGTAAACTCATTAGGTGAAGTTCTAGGAATATACAAGCCTTTACCTGCACATCTATCCTTTTGGTATTAGAAGGAAAAACAAACATCAAATAGATAACTATAACTAAGAGCCCAAAACAATAACAATGTGGGCTTTCAATACAAGGTGATAGGAGCATAATAAATTTTGTTATTTTGCATAGTTATCTTCAAAAGCCTTAGTAGACTTGACAAATATAGTCATGAAAAATTGATCTAATCCTATGGATGTTGACTATTTTGTTCCAAGAACTAATAGAATTAGTAGTACAATCATCTTAGTAATCTTAAGTGTATATACACAAATTTATATCTTATTCTTTAGTGTAGTTCTTCATACTATCACACATAGTAAAATCAATTCTTGTAAACCCTTCTTTCTTCTATTCTTCATTTCCCTGTCTGAGTTATTTTTTCCTCTTTAAGTAGTTTCTTATCCTTTCAAAATATTTATTGAAGATTTTGTATCTCATTTACACTTTCAGTTTCTTACATAGGGAGACAATACGGTATTTACATGTGTGAGCTTGATTTATTTCACTTATGAGTATGGTCCAAGTTGCATCCATTAATTTATAAAAGCCTCCATGTGGCCTTTCTTTATGGTTGAGTAGCATTCCATTGTATAAAATTACCACATCTTTTTTATTCATTCTTCAGTTGGTGGGCATTTGGGTTGTTTCCAAGATTTAGCTATTACAAATTGTGCTACTATAAACATAGTTACACATATATCACTGTGATATGATATTTTCAGTTCTTCTGGGAATATGCCCAGAAGTGGAATAGCTGGGTCAAATGGGACTTCCAATCCCCAATTTTTGAGGACACTCCACACTGTTTTCCACAGTGATTGCACCAGGCTACACTCCCACCAACAGTGCACAGGAGTTCCTTTTTCACCACAGTCTCCCTAGCATTTATTATTGGTGGTTTTCTTGATCCTGGCCATTCTTTCTAGAGTAAGATGAAACCTCAGTGTGGTTTTAATTTGCACTTCTGTAATGACCAATGATGTTAAACATTTTTTCATGTATTTATTTGCAATTTGTATTTCTTCATCTGAGAAGTGTGTATTCATCCCAAATGCCCATTTTTGGATTGGGTCTTTGAATTTTGGGGGCCTGATTTTTAAAAATTCTTTGTATGTGCTGGATAGAATTCCTTTGTCTGAGGGACAATTGACTAAGATTTTTTCCCTATTCTTGTGTTTTCTTTTCACTCTGTTGGATATTTTCTTTTGAAATGCAAAAACTTTTAGTAAGACAAGATCCCACTTGTTGATTCTGGGAAGCATTTCCTGTGCAGTTTGATTTATGTTCATTTCTCTGCTGACTCCTATGACTTCAAGATTTCTACCTATTTTGTCTTCCAGTAGATTTGGTGTTTCTGTTTCAATATCCAGATCTTTCATCAATTTTGACTTTAGTTTAGCGCATGGTGAAAGGCATGGGTCTAGTTTTAGTTTTCAACATATGGAGGGCCAGTTTTTCTAGCACCACTTATTAAAGAGGCTATCTTTCTTCCAGTAAACATGTTTGGCCCCTTTGTCAAAGATAAGGTGGCTGAGTGTGTTTGTAGTTGTGGTTGTATCTTCTAATCTATTCCATTGATCTTCAGGTCTGTTTTCATTCCAGTAAAATGTTGATTTTTTTCACAGTAGCTTTGTAGTCTAACTTCAAGTCAGAGATTGTGCCTCCTGCCTTCCCTTTGTTACCCAGAATTGCCTTTGCTATTCTAGGTCTTTTCTAGTTCCAGATGAATTTTAGGAATGATTTTTCTATATCTGCAAGAAGTTCTAATGGAATTATGATTGAAATTTCATTAAATCTGTATAACAATGTTGAGAGAATGTCTATTTTTACAATATTTGTTCTTCCTATCTATGAACAGGGAATGTCTTTCCATTTTCTGAGATCCTCTTCGATTTCTTTTTTCAGAATACTCTAATTTTCACTGAATAGATCTTTTACTTCCTTTGTTAGGTTGATTCCTAAGTGTTTCATTTATTTGGATGCTACCGAGAAGGGTGTGGTTTCCCTTACTTCCCTCTCAGTGAGTTTGTCATTTGTGTATAGGAATGCTATTGATTTTTGAGTGTTGACATTGTATCCAGCTATATTATTGAATTTGGTTATCACACCTAGAGGTCTTTCAATAGAGTTTTGCAGGTCTTCTGTGGAGAGTATCATGTCATCTTCAAATAATAATAGTTTAACATTTTCCTTTCCTGTCTTTATTCCTTTTATTTCTCTCTCTTGTCTAATTGCTCTGGCTGATATTTCCAGCACTGTATTGAATAGGAGTGGTGATAATGGACAGCCTTGTCATGTTCCTGATTTTAGAGTGAAAGCTTTCATTTTTTGACCATTTAATATGATGCTGGCTGTTGGTTTGTCATAAATGGCTTTCATCAGATTGAGGTAGAGATCATCTATTCCAATTTAGCATGGGTTTCTTACCATCAATGAGTGTTGGACTTTATCAAAAGCTTTTTCTGCATCTATTGAGATGGCCATGTGATTCTTATCTTTGGCTCTATTGATATGACATATTATGCTTATTGATTTTTGTACTATTAAACATCCCTGCAGTCCTGGGATAAATCCCACTTGGTCATGGTGTATAATCTTGACACTTGCTCCATTCTGTTTGCAACTATTTTGTTGAGGATTTTTCATCTATGTTCATTAGGGAGATTGGCCTATAGTTCTCTTTTTTTGTTGGGTCTGGTTTTTGTAGTAAGGTAATACTTGTTTCCAGAAAAGAATTAGAGAGATTTGCTTCCCTTTCAATTTCATTGAAGTGTTGGCATTAAGTCTTCCCTGAATTTCTTGTAGAATTCAGCTGTGAATCCATCAGGGCCATGGCTTTGGTGAGGTTCTAATTACATTTTCAATTTAATTAACTGAAATTGGGTTGTTTGGCAGTTTTACATTTTCTTGATTCGGTTTGGTAATTCATATGTTTTTAGGAATCCATCCATTTCTTCTGTATTATCAAACCTATGAGAGTAAAGGTTTTCAATGCATGTGTTGATTATCTCCTGTATTTCCACAGGCTCTATAGTGATTTCACCCTTCCATTCCTTACTGCACGAATTTGAGTTTTTTCTTTTGTTTTTTTTAAATAAGGTTGGCTAGGGACTTATCAATTTTATTTATTCTTTCAAAGAAACAACTCTTTGATTTTGTAATTCTTTGTGTTGTTTTTTTGTCTCTATTGGGTTGATTTTTACTCTGATCTTTATAATTTCCTTCTTTATTTTGGCTTTGGTCTTGACTTGCTCTTCTTTTTCTAGATGTTTGATTTGTAGCCTCAGGTTGTTTATTTGTGTTCATTCGGTTTTCCTGATATGGGAGTTCACCATAATAAATTTCCCTCTAAGGACTGCTTTCATTGTATCCAACATGTTCCAGTAAGATGTATTTGTATTTCCATTTACTTGTAGATATTGTTTAGCTTCTTCTTTAATTTCTTCTATAACTCATTTATTTTTGTTAAGTGTATTATTTGATTTGCATGTATTTTATGCAGTTATTGCCATTAATTTCCAGTTTTATAGCACTATGATCAGATAATATGTATGTGATAATTTCATTTCTTTTGCACGTAATCACGTTCTGTGGGCTAGTATATGGTATATTTTAGAGAATGTTCCATGTGCAACTGAGAAGAATGTATATTCTGATGCTTTTGGGTGGAACAATCTGTACCTGTCTACTCAGTCCATTTGTTTACAATTCTGTTATTTCTTTGCTGACTTTCTGTCTAGTTAATCTCTGTCTTTGTGTTAAAGGGTTATTAAGCTCACCCATTTAATTGTGTTATTGCTTATTTGATTTTTTTGTTTCTATTAATATTTATTTTACATAGCTGGGTGCTGCCATATTTGGTGCATATATATTTAGGATTGTTATGTCTTCCTCATGAAGTTTTCCCTTTCTTTGTCTCTTTTGATCATTCTTGGTTTGTTGTTGACATTGTCTTCAAACAGTACAGCTACCCTTGCTTTTTTTTGGGTTCCTGTTGCATGAAGTATTGTTTTCTATCCTTAGACTTTCTGTCTATGAATTTCCTTTTGGGTTAGATGGGTTTCTTGTATGCAGCATATGGTTGGATGTTGTTTCTTGATCCATTCTGCCAGTCTGTTTCATTTAACTTTTAAATTGAGGCCATTTACATTAATGGTTATAACTGATATATATTGGCTCATTTTTGTCATGTTATGTTTCTGCTGTTGGTTCTTTACCTTTCCCTTCTCTTTAATTATCTGCCTTGCTTAGTGGCTTTTTTCTGATGATGTTCTTGAAGTCATAGTTGCTTTTATGTCTTTCTAGCATATCTTTCAGTATTCTTTGCAGGGTTGGTTTGGTGGTCATGAAGATCTTCAGCTGTTCTTTGTCACAGAAGTATCTTATTTTTCCAACAATTTTGAAGGACAGTTCTACATGGTACATCAATATGGGTTGGAAGTTGTTTTCTTTCAGGATTTGAAACACTTCACTCCAAACTCTTCTTGACTTAATGATTTGTGTTGACAAGTCTGCTGTGATTCTGAATGGTTTTCCCTTTTAGGTGATTTGTTTCTTTTCTCTAACAGTTTTAATATTCTGTTCTTGTTCTGAATTTCTGGAATCTTGATATTATATGTCTAGGTGTAGACTTACTTTGTTTATGGCTAGTTCAAGTTGTATATGCCTCACTTATCTGCATGCCAGATATTTTTCATGGGTATGGGAAGTTTTCTGCTATTACTTCTGTAAATAGCCATTTTATTTCATTTGTGTTGACCCCTGCTTCTTCATTGATACCTATCACTCTTAAATTATGTTTCTTTGTATTTTCTTGCAGCTGCTGAATTGTTGTTTCCTGATTCCTTGTTATTTTTAAGACATCTTTCCTTTCACGATCACTAGCTGCAATCCTGACTTCAAGATTTGAAAGTTTACCTTCAGTCTCTTTCAAGCAGTTTTGTCAGCTTTTGATTGACTTTTTAATTTTCTGAATATGTCTTTGAATCTGTTTCATGCATTATAATTCCCTTTTATACTAGTCACTCAGGTTTCCATCATTTTCCAATGCTCCTCTTTTTGTCTATGTCTTCTTTAGGTATGCTGAGTAATTCTTTCATTATGTTTGTGATTTCTTCTTTTACCTAAGACATTATTTCTGATTTAATTACTTTTACAGTCTCATGAAGCTATTTCTTTACTTCAGTTTCTCTCCTATTGGACATTTCAGGTGAGTGACTTCCATTTTTGTCCGTGACTGTATCTCCCAGTCTGTGTGGGCTGGAGGACTGAGATTGCCTCTTGCTCCTTCATCTTGACATTCTGCTGGGCTCCTCCCAACAAGATGGTTGTGGGGCCCAAGCACTTCCCATGTTGGCAGCCCCACTGAAATGTAGGAGAATGGAACAGACACCTGGATTCCTCTGACCTCAGATTTAACAGAGAGGTAGCAGGGCATGAGGGAGGCTTCTCCAGACCAGAAATCCTCAGGGGTAGTTTTTCTGTGACTCAGTCTTAAACAGTTAATCTCTTCCCAAAATGACTGTGGATAGACATTTTTAAATATAGTAGGTGTTGCCCTGGATTTCTCCACTATTAGCCTGCCATGTAGATGGTGTCATTTTTGGATTGAAACCCTATGGAGTTGTTACAGTTTGCAATACTTATAGGCTTTTCTTGGGGCTAGTGCTGTGAGTCCAGTCTGTTGTTTCTCCCTCAGGCTACAGACCTTCTCCAGGTTTACTTTGTCAGAGGAGCTAGGTCCCTCTCTCAGGAGCTAAGGTGAGCTTTACATATTTAATTGTTCTTTTCTCTGTGTTGTTCTCATTTCCTCTAGCTTCCTTGTAGTTTCTAGTTTTCCTGTTAGCTTTCTCCCAATTCTCAGATATCTAATTTTTTTTTCTCTTTACCAAGTTTTCCAGGTGTCTTAATTCTAGTTTCCAGAGGGCTGTACTTTGCTGCTGGTCTTTAATTCCTGAGAATTATAAATCTTTTTAGAATACGTAATACTTTACTGTCATTTGAAGTTTTAGTTTCTTGACTATTAGTAAAGTTTATTTTCTAAAAATGTAACTGTGCAAAAGTACAACAAAATATTACATAAACCATACATATAAACCTGGATACATTTTCACAAAATAAACATATCTGTGTGATTAGAAATAAAATTTGGAAAAATAACATTACCAGTACTCTAAAATTTCCATTGGTGTTTCATCCCAGTTTCTAAACACTCTCTTTTTGCTATGTGTAACCATTATTTGGACTTTAATAACATAAATTAGTTTTGTATGTCTATACACTTTATCTAAATGGAATAATCTCCTGCATGCACTTCTTTTTTCATTCAAATTATTCAATTAATAATCTATTTTGTTATAGGTAGGTATCATTTTATGATTATTGCTATATAATATTTAATTGTATAAAACTAGTGGGACTTTTTCTCGGAGGAATATTGAGCCCATGATCATAATAATGAATTTAGTACTTATATTGAAACATAGAAAAAGAAAAGAGAAGAAAACCTTTCTTCTTCTTCTCCCTCTTCTTCCTCTTCTTTTTCCTTTTCCTCTTCCTCTTCCTCTTCCTCCTCCTCTTCCTCCTCTTCTCCTTCTCCTTCTCCTTCT
>PVLA01017455.1:0-17329 GCA_004027455.1 Hydrochoerus hydrochaeris
TCCCACAGACTGACCCCACCCCAAGCTGGCCATCCCATCCCCCCCAGCTGTGAGCTGTATTAGTGCACACTGTCAGCATACATCTGAGGCCACGCAGAAGGACAGCCCAGCCGGGCATTGTCACAAACGCCTGAGAAGCAGGACACATGCGGCTCTTTTACGTTTTTGAAATTCGTGAATATTGCAGTCACAGGCCCAACCCTGGTCACAGCAACTGTGGCCATTTGATTCTTCCATGAGGAGCTTCAGCCCCTTGACAGTTTACCCAACTCTCAACTTCCTTCGGTTGCCCTGAGGAGCAGTGGTTTGCAAAGCTCCCCTGTGGAGACCAGGCTGACTCCTAGGGCCACAGGACAGCGTTTCGCACTTATGTAAACTGGGCTGGTCCATAATCCGGTACAGAAACTCTTTCACTGCTTTTATGTAACCTGCCCTTCAGTCACAGTTTTTGATTAATAGACATTCATTCTTTACCGTTTTTATTAGTTCAGTGAATCTCTGGGAGCTAAACATTGTGCTAAAAGCTGGCTACGAGCCTCAGTTGTTATTTCGAACACTGTTTTACTAAACAAGTAAATATGCCCATGGTTTAGTCTAGGAAAGCTTCACATACGTATGTGTTTATTGTCGACATCTGCAGGACTCAGATAAAATGTTTAATTAGTGTCATTTCCCCTAGTCAACCTGGCCTAAAACACACCTAAACTCCAAGGCATGGTTTGAACTTGAAACCACAATTCTCAAATTGTGGTTTCTGCCTGGCTCTGAGTAATCCAAGTTGTTCAGCAATTTCATACGAAAAGTAAAAAAAATATCATTTCATTACCAGTTACACAAGTTATGTTTCGTACATAACCACATCATGTAACCTTCCATCACCCAGGCTACTATCACAAGAGGGTGCTCAGACAAGGTGTGTGTGTGGAACTTGCCCTTTCAACTTGCCAACCTGGGAACATCGGCCAAGCTAACTCAGCAGTAGAACTGAAACAGGTAATTCTCCCCACCAGCAAACAAAATGAAACTATGCCTCCCAAGTAGCAGCTGAAAAATTTCCCAGGCCGATGTTGGAAAATACCATACAGATTACCCCAGCATAGCACTCGGCTTCTGAATTTGCTTAGCAGCTGCCATTGCTTCCACGCAGCTTGTACGCACCCAACTCATGCCGAAATTTAGTTGCCACTGCAATGGTACTAAGAGGTGCTGGGACTCTTACAAAGTAGCCACAAGCACAGAGCCTTTCTGAAGGGAATAATACATTTCCTACTACCCTGGGGTCTTATCTATTCCTGGGTGTCACAGCCAGGGATAAAGTGGACTGGCTCCTTCCTTCCCTGGCCAGCGCTCCTTTGATTTAAATCAGTGTATGTTTGCAGTACATAACGATTACTCTCACCCTCAGGAGCTGGCACATGCACATAATGCGTCTTAACTTCTTCTGTGCCTTCGATGCAAGCACCCGTGGGCCACTCACGTGGCACGAGGCCCCCTCCAGATCCCGCTGCACTGTCTTAAACTTCAGAAACATGAGCTAAAATAAACCTCTATGTATGCCACTGTCTTGGGTAGTCAGATATAGGAAAGAAAAATGAGCTAAGTTAGTGCTCATTTAGAATTAGCTTTTTAATTTAGCTTCCTTATTCCCATTTCTAAAGTGTGCTATGGAGTCAATATTTTTAACTTTAGGAAGCATCAGTTATTTATAATTTAAATGTTTGACAGTTTGCTTACATACTGCCTAATGACAAAACATGTTTCTAACTATTTTGTGGAGTGGGGAGGGGGATTGAATCCAGAACCTGAGAATTGAACCCAGCCAGGGCTTTCATGCTGAGCTACATCCCCAACCATGTTTTTTTGGTTTTGTTTTTGTTTTTAATTTTGAAACAGAGTCTCACTAAATTGCCCAGATTTGACTCAAATTTGTGTTCCTCCTGCCTCAGCCTCCCAAAAAGCTGAGATGATAGGTATGCACACAGCTACCATCTGTGTTTCTAATTTTAACCTTTACTTAATATACTTTTATGCAGTACGAGATGATCAAGAGCTTCTGTATTTTTAAACTTGTTTTTCTTCTTTTAGTGAATTATTGTGGAATAGCTACCAAAATAATTTATGCAACCTAATTTTCCCATCGTATATTGTACAGATAGGAACCAAGATTATGGGGAAAAAAAGGAACAAAAGAAGTCAAAGAAAATCCCTTTCTTGTTACTATGAAATGAAATTGTTTTGGGTGTTTTAAGTTGCATATCAGTCTTCTCTAGAAATACTCTTTCAAATGAAAGTATAATTTCCAAGACAGCCATGAAGCCTAATCCTTCAGTGCTATGGTGAAAACATCAGTGGAAAAATTGAGCATTGAAGACAAGTTAGGTGGGAAAATTCAGTCAAAGTCAGAGTGAAAAGTAATTGCACCTATGTTAGTTAAATAATTTTAATGTATCAAACTCAATAACTAACCACCTTCCATAGCAAAGTCATCTTGATACAAAAAAATGATTCAAGTTACAAAAATTCCTACTGTGCTATTAATAGCTTGTTTTTATAGCTAGAACTTTCCTTTAATTTAAACTATTGGATTGAAAAAGATAAAAATCTCTAAAAAGAATGGGAAAATACCATCTGGAAATATATCTGCACATATAGAAATGGAGACAACACAGATCTATATAAAAAATACATTTTGGAAAATTTAATAGATGTTAAATTGTGTTATTTAGAAATTATGAGTCACTGAGTAAGGGAGAGGTGTTTTGTTTTGTTTTGTTTTGTTTTGTTTTGTTTTGTTTTGTTTTTGGTACCGGGGATCAAACTCATGCTTTCAAGGCAGGCGCTTATGCTGCTGAGCTAAATCCCCAGCCCAAGAAAGACATTTTTAAACTCTAAGATTTTTTAGCAATCGCCACTATCTGAAAATATATGGCTAGATTTAAGGACTTAGTGGAAACCAAGTCAAAACCATGAATAATTCATTTCCTTCATACACTGTGCCAGTGTAAATTGTTATATTAGTTACTTATTCTATTAATTCTGTCTTTTTTCCACTCCTCATGAAATTAAACAAAAGTCAGCAAGCTACCTTTAACATGTTGTTAAATAACTGCTTTTTGCATTGTAAATTAGTTCCTGTTTAAAATAAATATGAATACTTTTCAGAGCTTTATCAATGTATATAACTGACTTATTTTGTTTATATTTGTTATGTTACAAACTTGAATTATACTTGCCTCTCTGAACATACACATTTCAATAAGATGTTCTTTTTCTAACTAATTGTGCATTATTTAACACATTTGATCGCAAATGAGAGCAATTTAGGCTAGCTTAATGAAAGTAGAAAACTAATTATAAATATGTAGATTCAGAAATACAACTGAACCACAAGATCAGCTGGACTTAGGAGCCCAAATGCTATCTCTGAACTTTCTGCCTCTTACATTCTGTCTGTATACAGGCTTCATTTTACTTGATCATCGCAGACTAACTTTCTCCTTGTGGCAGAAAAACAGGGTGCTTGAGAGATTCTAAGCATTCCAGTGAGTAGGTGCTATAAAATTTCTAGGCCTCAAATTCATACATTCCCGAAAAAGTGGGGTGTCATTGGTTCGCCTAAAATGAGCTGTCCTGTTCCAGGTCAAACAGGAGTATAGATGCTAAGACTAGCCCAGCGCATACTTCCGAACAAACTTCAGACCATGATGGCAGAGTTACAGTAGACTACCTTACCCCCAAGGACTCGTACTGATGAACTAGGGAAGAAGGAAGATCATTTTCAGAAGAGACTCGTTGGGTAGAGGAAGCTTAAGTGCTGACTGGAAGGGTGCTCTACCTTGAACAAATCCATCCCAATGTGCCTATCTGCTGACTCTTTTCCAAAACTTGGCTCACTGTGTTCCCTTAGAACAGAGATGTCCAGGACTTCCTGTGACCATGGAAGTAGACTTTATTTGTTCCCACTTAGTGGACACTAGCCACAAATGAGCATTTGAAATGTACCTAGTACAATTGAAAAAGATGAATTCTTAGTATAATTTTAATTTAAAATTAAAGAGCTAAATATGGCTAATGTGTGCTTTACTGGACAGCATAAGCTTAGAGCTACAGAAATGACAGGATAGTTTTCAGACAGAAACTACCAAAGGAAATCACTCAGTGGGTACTTGGTGAGACACAGCATAATGTTCCTGGTAGAAGGAGAACAGCAGTGATTTCTCATATGTGACAATACTATAACCTGATAACATGGTGCAGTAAACAATGTACCCATCATGCTGCGTGGAAAGATTGAGAAGAAAATATGAAAACAGAAATAAGAACAATTCTTTTTCTCTGCCATTGGCCCCTAGTATTTTGAGAGTTGTCACCCCTCTATGGATGGCACAGTAATAACCAAAAGAAAAATTAAACTGGAATATTCTAGAATTGCTTTTATTAACTTAGGTCAAATGATAGTTTTCCTACATGCCACCTAAAACTTTGGAATAGCATGAGCTCTACCAAAGAAAGTGGAGATCAGATAAAATGGATACTAATTGATTACCCTATACTTTCCTCTCCTTACACCTTCCAACTCTTCTGTGCAGACAGAAAACCCATCTGCACTTCTCTTTCCCTCTATCAGTATGATGTGCTTCCTATATGTTTTTCTTACTGATAAATGAGATTATTGCTATTGGCTAAGTACCTGATGCACACTGCAGTTTTAGAGAAGAGTGTAACACAGCATGATACAGTACTCACCATCAGCATGATGGAGTGAACAGAACTTCTCAACAAACAGACCAATTTAACACAAAATAATCAACAAGTTTATGCTTAGTAGGGTGCAGAATACAGAAGCTAATAGCTCTTATTCATAACAAAGAAGCATATTATTTTGTTCTGGGTGGGAGTACTTGACTATATTTAAAGGAGACCCCCCCCACGGCTGAATAATGACAAGTGACATTTAGGTAATGACTTCACTCAAAGGTCAAAATATAGGCCATAACCCTTTTTAAATGACATAAATATGTCACTTACCCATAAATGTGGCCACTTATCATGTGGAAAACAGGAAGCAGCTTTCAGAAACCTTCAAGAGCATATATATATATATATATATATATATATATGAAGGAAATTGAATTATATGCCTAAAATAAATTGATAATCTAAGTTAAATGAAAATAGTGATCTGCTATTGTAAAAAGACACTCAAATTACTTTGATTTATGTAATTATAAAGGTGTGGGCCTAACTCAAACAGGAAATTCTATGGTTATTAAGAGCTTTTATTGCTCACACTTAAATACAAGAACATTAACTGTTAGTCTTTAAATAAAGGTAGATTCTTGATATATTTTTGTTAAATGACTAAATGTAGCAGTTCTTAGACTTTGATGTGTATATCTGTTCAACAGTCAGATAACAATCTTTGATGGTTGTTTTAGTCAACTTTTCTGTTGCTGGAACAAAATATCTGACACTCACCACTTAAAGGAGTTTAACTTGGCTAACGGATCACAGGATACAGTCAGTGGTAGGGTGTCCAAAGCAGGAACATAACATCAGAAGTGTATGGGGCAGCAAAGCTTCTCAGTTTATGGGAGCCAGGAAGCAGAGCATGAGAACAGTGCGGGGAGAAGAGTGAGCAGAAGAGAGGGGTCAACATAGGCCTCAAGGCCACGCCTCCATAACCCACCCAGACACATCCAGAAGTAGGCTTGGCCAATCCCAGAGAAGATGGCAAAGCTGATCACGTAGAAACTCTGCCCTAATCTCCACACTAATTGTGACAAGATGAGATGAAAAGTGGGTGGAAGCTTTTAGTCTAGAATAGTATATCTTATTATCACCCTTCTAATGATTGTTTCCAAATCCAGTCACACTAGTGGTACTTCTCTGTTTGAAACTCAAATTTGGTGCTCAAAACATTTGAAGCAGAAGATTTTGTTCAGATATTCACCATATTTGGTAGTTACTAGAACTTGTCAGTGTCAATTGCAAATTTGTTTGGCACTCTTGTTTTTGATACTTATCAGTTACCTCTCAGAACCAATTAATGAGTACTGTATCCAAGTACCACTATGTAGGATTTCTCTTTGCTTATTTGCTTACTGCTGGATAAGAGTAGATTTTTACAGAGTTTAGCATAGTATACCATGTCTCTAACATGCAAGAAGTTTAATAGTTTTTTTTTTATTTTAAAGTAGAGCAATTTATTAAGGGAATTATGGTACATCTTTGAAAGATTCTTAAAAGTTGGGTCATAACAATGAATTCAGTGACAGTGCTTTTTAGGAGTATGATTTCAGGGTTTTAAATGATATGCTAAGATTTAGAGGTGAGTTGTGAGAATCCAAGCACAATTGGTTTCAATTGCTGTGGAACATTTTGACTTCACAGTGCTCACAGGTCTTAAAAGTACTACCAAATCTGATTTTTAAAAGACATTTACTAATGCTACCTAAATATTCCAATTTTTCTCTAAAAACTATATGGATAAATACTTGTATGGCTTTCCATAGAAAAGATGATACATAAAATAATAGATAGAGCTATTAAGGTACTGCCATACCTTCTACTTTCTGTCAACTGCATCTAATTACCAATTTATTGAGGCCAAATATACTCCTTTTCAAGATACTAAGCTATATCACGTTTTTTATTTATGCAGACTCCTCCACCAACCAAAATTTACTTGACTGAATGTGTTCCTATATCATGAAATATTAATCAAATTACATTCAGCATTGTTTCAGTACCTATTAAATTTCAAACTCCCAATCTATAGTAAAATGTATTACCCTTGGCAATATTTGCATAAAATCTCCACTGGAATCCAATTATAAGCCTCTTAAGCATCAATCAATTACTTTCAATTGCCTGATAGCTATTTCCACTTATGTGTTAGTCAGCTTCCTGCTACTGTACCAAATACCTAAGAAAATCAACTTTTAAAGAGTAAAGGTTTGTTTTGGTTCCCAGTTTGAGATTCTAAGAACCACCAACATATATATGTTGTCACTGATGGAAATGTCATCATCCAGAGCATGACTGCACAGGCACACACAGACACAGACACACACACACACACAGATAGACACACACATACACAATCTATCAGCTTTGTATCTCTGAAGAATTCTGATGTTTATGCAATAATAAATTTTTAAGGCATAAGAATATTGGATGGATATACACCAAACTTTTAATAATTGGTTTCTCTGGGACCCATAATCCTGGAATCAATTTTTACTTTATATCTTCTCTTTCCATGATCTTTGGCTTTTTACAACTAATTTAATGACACATGATTAATGACATGATTATATTCTGAAAATAAAGGTTCTGGTGGCTCCTTCCCTTCCTCCAGGATGGTTCCCAAATCCACCCCATCAAAGGTAAGAACTCTAGTGACATTGGCTTTTATACAAATTACAGAACTATCGTGTATCTTCTTAATTGAGTCAGCTTTGAACAGAGCCTTAAATTAGTTACCTGTTTCACACAACTTCCACTCCCTGCACTGAGAAGGCCTAAGCGGAGAGTTCCTCAAATAGAACTGTGAGCCAGAAAGTACAACCCTTTCTGAGGGATGAAGGTGTGTTCAACCACGGTGGCCTCTGCTCTCTTTCTCTTTGTTTTCCTGGAAAGATTTTACTGCTCCCTTTTTCGGGCCATTCCCTTTTGACTTAGGCTCCTTTGATGGCTAAGTCTTGTATATTTGCAGCTGACATTTCTTATTTTCTCCAAATTTTCTGCATTGGGTTTTTCTATTGGTGCTGGTCATCGCTAAGTCAATAAATGTTTTGAGCTATATCTCTGCAGATGAGACAATCTGGACCCTAGTGATAGATGGTTCAGAAGTCAAATTTAGACAGTGATATCAAGATTCCACAGACAGGAGAACCTACACATTGAGGCCAAAAAATTCTGCTATTTGTCTCCTTATCAGTCACAGTAGATGCTCAGAAAAACCCAACCTCTTATTATGTCACCTCATGCTGACAAAATGCCATGAAATAGCTGCCATTTTCCCTGGTGTGCATTAAAAGAATGTGTCTACATAGTTCTTTATGCGGAATCTAAAGTATTTATAAACATTTTTATGCTCTTCACAAAGCAAAAATGACCAACACCTGCAGTATCCTACCTGGTTTATGTTCTTAGCTTGTCCAAAGCAATAAGCCAAGGAGGGACAACACAACCACTTCATCCAGGGCAGCACACTTTTTGTACCATGCTCACCAAACCCTGAAAGTGGTCATCCCCTGGACCTTGGCACCCTAAGTGCCTTGCTTACTCCACCAGGGTTAGCCCTGACCCCGGATCTCAGCCAGCCTGGTACACTTCGGCACAGCACAGTGGAGGAACCTAGATGTGACTGATCTCTTCCCTTTCCCAAACTGGCCATCATCTCTCATTAGTAAAAATGTATATAGTTAATGAAAAGCCTTTGATGGAGCTTTCCAGGAAGTGAATCAAGCACCACAGAGAACACCTAGGCCAGAAACAACACGGGAGAAGGGCCTAGAGCTCTGGCCAAGCCCAGTGCTTATATATTGTGTGCCTACTAAAATTATTAGCATGATTCCAGGCTGCAGTTTTAGGTACCTATTCTCTATCACAAAGCAAGCAATAATTCCACTCTTCTTTGCCCTGGGGAAAAAAAATACCTGGAGTAAATTCAGCAGCAAGACATTTCTAATTATATTCTGTGAGAAAAAGGTTAAAAAGCTGATAACGTTTAGTCTGAAAAAGAAATGACTCAGGGACTCCATGGTAATCATTTTCAAACATCTGAATGACTGCCAGACAAAAAGAATCACACTTACTTCCCGTGGTCACTAGGGTTAGAGCCAAAACTGGTAGGAGCAGCCACACAGGAACAGACCTGGGCTTGCTGTGAGCCCTGGTGCTGTGATTATTGTTGCGAACACTGTCTGCTGGCTTTGTGGGATGATTATTGGATTTTTACCACAACAAACCACACTGTAATCATATCCTGCATGCAAGCTGCATGAGAATACCATTATGCTCGCAGGTCTAGTCAACAAAAACAACAGGTGAGGGTGGACCTGGGAAGCTGCCTTCTCTTTCCCTCCTTATTGGTGTTTTTTTTTTAATTGTCTGTGTTTTTTTTTTTTGATTGTGTATTTTAATTTGTTTGCTTGTTTTCACTCCATCTTGGCGGAGGTGCTTCAGATTGCTGAAGACCGTGTTTTCCCAGCTGGGCCTTCCTCTTGCTAAGGACCTCTCATGGAAGCTGCCTCACAGGCTTTCCACCCTCCCTCCACCACGGTACCATGCGCCCCAGCTTTCATTCTATCCCAGCAACCTGCTCTCCAAATCCTGCGGAGCATAAGCTAGTTGTGTCACAGGGACCAGCTCTGTCTGCCTGTCTCTGTCTGTCTCTGTCTCTGTCTCTGTCACACACACACACACCCCACACAAACGCACACACGCCTGCCATATAGCACATGATCTAGGCTGGGCCAACCCAATAACATAACATCCCATGACTTACAGTGATTGTCCAATCCAAAGAATAGGCACAGGACATGAGTGGTAGAAGAAAGAATGCCTCCTTGAGTTGGGCTGAGTTGAAACCAGAAGCCAAACAGTTTCTGAATGCACTTGAGGTAATTGATTGTGCAACTGGAATCTCAGTCTTGTGAGAAATAGGAAGTACATTCACCTTCCCGAAAGAAACAGAAAGAGGACCTTCTGGCAGCTCCAGATTTCTGACCTGAACTCTTGAAGTTCCTAGAAGCACTCTAGCTTCTATAGTCTGTGAATACCCCAGAATCTCTCCAGGGAAGTACTTTTTTCCCTTACCCTGACTAAAATTTCAAAATCTGTTACTACTTCCTACCAAAAGAGTCCTAACTAATATGCTCAGTGGCAAAACAGATATAGGGTATGATAGAGAATAAAAGGATTGTGGTTCTAATAGTATAAGCTTAGGAAACAAAAATGTATAATGGGAGAAGCCAAGATGGCCGATCAGTGAGCAACAAAATACAAAGCCTCCCAAGAGAAACAACTCATACGCGAGAATAAAACACCCTGGAGAGACCCAGACAGAGGGAGATGGATCCTCTTGACACAGGAAGAAATTAAAACATAAAAAAGCTCATCAAATACTTTGGGACTACAACTGAAACAGCTGAAAAATTACGGGACATAGCATTTTCACAGTGACCCACCAAGTGTGTACCAGTTTGAATCCACGCAAACTCGTTCCCCTGCCACTCACAAGATGCACAGCAGCGCTGAAGTCGGGGGTTGGTGAGCTCTTAGGAGAGTGGAGCCAGTGAAGGGACCTTCATTAATCTATGGTCAGTGCTGGGAATGAGAACCCCCACAACACACAGGAAGGGTGCAACCAAATGGGCGACATGTTGGAATTGGGCAGGAGGAGCCTGAACTGGGAGTGACAGTGACTTCAGTTGGTTGCTCCCTCCCAAGAGCAGATTCGTGGGATTAGCTTGGACTGGGCCACGCCCCTGGCCAGGACCCAACAAGCTGTCCCAAATCAATTCCATCCGCCTAGCACGCACTAACTGGGTGAAGGCACCTGAAGTTTGGTTGGCCCAGTGGGAAGGGACAGGCAGGAGAGGGCAGAGGTCCCTCACAAGGGTGCTTTGGAGGAACCGTGGCCAACAGGGAAGGGGGCTGGGACCTACACTGTAACCTGTGTGGAGGAAGCCAAGGCCATGACCAGGAGAGAGAGGCAGGAAGAGGCTCCCAGCCCAGAACCCTGAGAACACTGAACCAGGAGAAGGAAAAACAAGGGAAACTGAGTGTGGCAAACATGCAACATCAGGCATGGCTTCAATGGACATTAAGAGATATCTTTGGAACCTTGTAGATGAGCTCAAAACTGAAATATTAAATCAGGTAAAGCAGGATATGAGTAGAGTAATAAAAGAAATGCTCTCAGGAAGCATCTCTCAGTATGATACAGACAGAAGAAGGGAAGAACACACAAAAAAGGAGAGAAATATTTGATAAAGAATATAAAGAAAATATAGAATACATGAAGCAGATTCAAAGAGACTACCAGAAAATTAAAAACTCCATTGAAAGCTGGCAAAACTCCCTAAAAGAAACTAAGGATAGACTATCAAAACTTGAAGACAAGTTGGTAGTGTGTGATCATGAAAGGAAAGATCTCTTAAAAAATAACAAGGAAACAGGCAGTAACAAAAGGCTAGAAGATGACAAGAGAATCTAAAATTTAAGAATAAGAAATGTGAACAAAGAAGCAGGAATACATACAGGTGAATTACAAAGGCTATTCATGGAAATAATTAAGGAAAACTTCCCAAGCATGGGAAAAGAAAATGACATTTGGTTGTGTGAGGCATACAGAACTCCAGCCACCTACAACCAAAACAGAGCTACACCCAGGCATATGATAGTCAAGATGCCAGAAATTCAATATAAAAACAGAATTCAATATAAAAACAGAAATTCAATATAAAAGCCATCAGAGAAAAGAAACAGATTACCTATAAAGGTAAGCCCATCAGAATCACAGCTGACTTCTCAACACAGACCATCAGATCAAGAGGAGCTTGGAGTGAAGTATTCAAAGCCCTGAAAGAGAATAACCTCCAGCCTAGATTGAAGTACCCTGCAAAACTGTCACTAGAAATTAATGGAGAAACAAGATACTTCCATGACAAAGAGGAACTGGGTGAGTTTGTGACCACCAATCCAACCCTACAGAGAATACTGAAGAACATTCTAGAGAGAGAAAAAAAAAACCATGATTTTAGGAACAGTGGCAGAAAGGCATCAATGAGTGGGGCAGGCAGTAGAATGAAGGAGAAAACTAGACAAACAAAGGCAGGAAAATAGCATGGCAGAAATGAGGCAGAGAAGGATAACTAGAATCTCTAACATAGATGGCCTTGATACGCTATATTGTTAATAGTGCACAAGGATTTAAAACCCACATTACTCACACTACTCTGCTTAGATGTATTATATTCTGTTCCAGTCATTCTACCTGTACTAGATTTGAGGGCACAGACAGTAATCCCGAAAATAATAGGATATAGTATGGTAATCATCCTTAATTTCCTATTAACTTAATGTAAAGCTCTGTAAAACCTACACTGTTTTACCATGATTGATCATAATCGATTCTGGTTTGTTGGATCGTGATTTTGTATTGATAGATTTTATTCAAAGCTGTTATGATTGATAGTATCAAGTCTGAGAGTATAGGCAACTGCACTTAAAATGACAAGATCCACTAGAATATCCACTATGGTTTGATTATTACTTACCTTTGAAGTTTTATACTGTCTACAGTGTTTTATTTTTACTACTATTATTTACTGCTATACTCAATTATACTGCTATATTCAATTATGCCTGATGATATAGACATTCTGTTGAAGATAATAAGAAACAACACAGTAATCATTGTAGATCACTTTGTACCATGGTTTCATATGACTTTTTGGTTTCATGTTTTTATAGGAATTTGTTTTGTTTTGTCTTGCTAAGTTTTGTTTTTCCCTCTAACACAGAAAGTATAGAAATACTTGCAGAGATTCATGCATGCATAGCTGTTTACACTCTCACTGTTTGACTATCTACTTTGTATGCTTTAATTTTATTACTTGAGCAACTATTTCTAAGAGGACAATATGTAACTTATCAACTAGTGATTTCTTATTGGTTATCTTTTTTTTGGGGGGGGGAATTCTGTATTACCTTTACCCTTTACATGCTTTTGTTTCTCTTTAAATTAAAAAAAAATGAGGCAAAAAAGTGTATAATGGTGCTATTCGCAGAAGTATGGGGATTGGAAACACAGGAAATGATTGAATCACAACAGGATACCCAAATAAAAATGTAGGTTATTGAAGTTAATATGAGACAAAAGCCTTCGTGAGGGGTTTCAGACATGAGTTGTGGATACAACATAGACTTGTTACTTGACACCAGAATGTAAAATTGGCTCACTAAAGCAGTGTATTGGCCTTTGGAAAATATTTGCTAATGTATCATTACATTTTTTGATGCAGGGTCATTCTGTGTAGTCCATGTTGGACTCCTGCCTCAGCCTCCTGGGTGCTGGGATGTTCTGCCACACTTGCCTTAGAATTTTTTCTTTTATGAAGAAAAAAAAAGGAAATTGAATGCTAATTCACTCTGAAAACAAAGTCAACAATAGATTAATTCTTTTAAAATTTTACTCCATGAATCCATTCCTGAGTCACGTAACAAGATATTCTGTACTTGCCTTTGAAAAAAATCAAGTCCAGTGTCATCGTTATGACAGTGACCAATTCAAGAATACAGAGGATTAAAGACTTCTTTTTGGAAGAAACTCTTTTCTCAGAAAACTGGTTAGGGCAGCAAGTGATGAAGTGGATGCGGTAATTGTAATATCATGCCATGCTCTCATTGATCTCAATTCTCATTTGCATTTTTACTAAGAGATTTTGGAAGCAAATTTATAACCTGTGCCAAGAAGAGTTTGCTGTGGTGGCCATCTAAGCAGAATGTCTCCACAACAGGATACTAAATACCTAAGTCTTTTTTTAAAAACATGTTTTATAATATAGTCAAATGTTTCCTTGGCTTCTGAAATAAAATCAGACCTTTTTTAAAAAAAGAAAGCTAAACAAAGTTAAGTTTAAAATAATGATTAAACTACACAAAAATGGCATAAATTGTAAATGTTTTCTAAAAGAAACAAAAAGCTGTGGAATCTAATAATGCTTCTATTCTTTGTAGAGACTGGTTTTAGTATGTTTTGTATTGTTTAATTTCAACATACATGAAGGTATGGACAGCTATTTTGAAGAGAACAAGAGACATTATGACAGCCATTGCTGATTTTCCTATTGTCTGGCTGTAAAGGCCTTTAATGCCTCCATCACTCTGTTATGATAAGTTTTATATTACTTTGTTTTGTATGAATTCGTTTTGTGAAGCTATAGACAACTATTTGGGAAAAAACAAGAGACATCATGGTAGCCACTGTAGGTCTCCTGTTGCCTCATTTTGAAATCTGTGTCACATTGTTTTCTTCTGATCTGCTTTGTTCTGTTTTGGTTATGTTTAGTTTTACACCTTTTTAAAAAATAAAAGAAACAAAAGACCAAAGACAGGTTATAATTCTTTACATAATTTTTTAATATTATATATATATATTATATACAGGTGGTTTTCAAAGTGTAGTCCTTAATATGAATTAAAAACATAAATTTCCAGATTCCATCTCACATAGAATAATCCGAATATCTGGAAGTTAACTCCTGAGTACCCAGTTTTTTGTGTTTGTTTATTTGTTTGTTTGTTACCAGGGATTGAACTCATGCTTGCCAGGAAGGCGCTTATGCTGCTGAGGTAAATCCCCAGCCCTATGAGTACCCAGTTTTAAAGAGTAAATGTTGAACATGAAGAAAGCTATGCATGTGTGTGAGAGGTTAGGTATATGGGGGAATTCTATGTCTTCCACTCAGTTTTGCTGTGAACCTAAAACTGCTCTTAAAAATTGAATCTATTTTTTCAAATGTAACTGGAAATTAATTTGGTTTTTGCATTTGAAATATACCCACTGTAAAGAATTATTGCATAAACCAAAGCTTGGGAGCTAGCCCATAAAGCCTGATTTTAAATGCAAAATAATTTCTAACTATAGATGTTATTAAAATATGGGATCTAACACATACTGAAAACTTCCAGGTATAGTAAGTATTAAAGAAGTCTCATTAAGGAACACTAGAAATTGGTTATGGTGGCATGCACCTGTAATCCCAGCAATTTGAGAGACTGAGGCAGGAAGATCCTAAGTTTAAATTCAGCCTGGGTAACTCAGCTGGGTCTCTGTCTCAGAATAAAAACTAAAACAAAGATTGTCCAAAGATGTAACTCAGTGTAAAAGAAAAGAAACACTGGAACCAGGTGCAGAGGTGCAAACCTGTAAACCTAGCTCCTCAGGAGATTGAGTCAGTATTGAAAATTCAAGGTCAGCCTGAGTAACTCCTGTCCCAAAGTATAAAACATAAAAAAGAGGATATAAATATAGATGCTCAGCAGTAGAGCACCCCTGGGTGTAATCCTCAGTACCAAGGGAGGAAAACAGGAAAGGAAGGGAAATAGGGAGGGAGGAAGGAAGGAAGGAAGGAAGGAAGGAAGGAAGGAAGGAAGGAAGGCTGTCAGTCAATTCTGCTAGAGAAACAGATTTAACATGAAATATACAAGAATTTACAAGTTGGCTTACAATGGCCATCCACAGCGTCAGGTGTGGAAGAGTGCAAAAGGGCTGTCTGTGCACTGGACAGCTGAAGGATCCAGCTGAAAGCCTGGACCTCAGGGTAGGGTCCCGTGCCAGTTTGTAATAGGAGGCTGAAGAGTTAGGCTGGAAGCCAGGAGATGATGCCCACGGTTTAATGAAGACTGGAGCTTCTCTGAAGAAACAGCAGTGAGTCCTTCTTCCTTTCCCTGTCATTCCATTCAAGCGGCAAGCCTACCCAGGGGGGGTCTTCTGTCCTCAATAAATTCGCTCAGTCACACCCAGAATCACGCTGATCGATTTAGTTGGCCATTCTTATTCAAGTTGACAGAATCGCTTAACGGTTGCAGAGGTGAGAGAAGCATGTCTTTGTCGATATCTCCCCATCACATACACATCCCCTCCTCTCTGAAAAGTATTCTCCCAGCTATCAATGGTGAAAAGCCACGTTTAGCTGGGCATGGTAGCTCACACCAGAAATCCCAGCACTCGGGAGGCTGAGGCAGGAGAATCGTTGCGAGTTCGAGACCAGCCTGGGCTACAAAGTGAGCTCAAGGCCAGCCTGAACTGCATAGAGAGACCCTCTCTCAAAAAGACAAAAGAAGAAGAAGAAGAAGAAGAAGAAGAAGAAGAAGAAGAAGAAGAAGAAGAAGAAGAAGAAGAAGAAGAAGAAAAGAAAGGCCATGTTTACATTTGAAGACCTGAACCCTTGCTCATGGGAGTCACACTCAACCAATCCCATACAACCTTTTTCCTCTCATTTGAGCTGAGGAAGTGTTCTGGTTGATACATTTTGTCAACATGAGAAGTTTAGAAGTTTAACTAAGACTCAGCAGGGATCAGGGTTCTGTGTAAAAGTCCTCATCCTGTGCAAGTGGAGGGCACAGAGATTTTGTGAGAGCTACATCTGCCCTGGGTGGGGACAGGGGAGGACCTGCGTACAACAGAAAGGAGGGAGAGAGGTTTGCTCTCCCTGCTTCTGCGCTGGCTGCTGCCTTGAGGTGTTGCCCTGTGCCACACCACAGCCTGTGCCAGGTGATTACAGACTGATACCTGCACGAACTGAGCTAAATAAATCTCTCCTTCCTTAATTTTGGGTGTTGGGTATTTTGTCTCAACAATGAGAGACAAGTAACCAAGATAGAATTTAAAAAAATATAATAGTTGACAGCTCTCACCGAAAGATTAGGAATAAAATACACAGTCTGGCCCCAAACTCACCAGGGCTGCTCTGCTCCCAAACTTAATTGCTTAAAATAAGCTATCTGAACTCCTATGTTTAGATGAGTGTCCCTCCAGAAGCATGTACCAAAACCTTGCTTGCTGTCAGCCAGTGTTTACTAGAGAAATAGAAATATATGACGTCCTGTAAGATTGGCTTGCAATGGCCAACCACAAAGTCAGATGCCAAAGGGTGCAGAAGGGGTCTGCACAATGCAAACCAAAGGATTCAGTCGAAGGTCTGGAGTTCACTGCAGTGTCCTGTGCAAGTCCATGTCAGGAGGTCATGGGTCTGTGATGAAGGCTGAAGAGTCTGTACCGAAAGCTAGGAGATGACGTCCTCCTTCTGAAGAAGCAGAAGGAGGTCTGTTCATCTTCATTTCACCTTTACACAATCCAGGCAGTGAGCCACCCTGGGGTGGGTTCTTCTACACCCTAGGGTGTGGAATTGATGCAACAATTTAGTTGAGTTTCTCTTACTCAAATTGACAAAATCAATCAACCATCACAGTTGCAAACCCATGATGCTGTGGAGCAGTGTTGGGGGAACATTTAGAATTGAGGTCTAGTAGGAGGAAGTTAGGTCATTGAGGGGCATGGCCTTGGTCTAGTGGGAGGAAGTTAGGACATTGAGGGTCATGGCCTTGGTCTAGTGGGTTAAGTTAGGTCATTTAAGAGCATGGCCTTGGTCTAGTGGGGGGAAGTTAGGTCATTGAGGGGCATGGCCTTGGTCTAGTGGGAGGAAGTTAGGACATTGAGGGTCATGGCCTTGGTCTAGTGGGTTAAGTTAGGTCATTTAAGAGCATGGCCTTGGTCTAGTGGGGGGAAGTTAGGTCATTGAGGGGCATG
>PVLA01017456.1:0-17325 GCA_004027455.1 Hydrochoerus hydrochaeris
TAATGTTGATCACAGCTGCTACCATCTTGATGAAAAGGATGATGATATAAGTGACTATACATATCAGAGGGCAGTGACCAGAAATCTGCATTTCACATAGGATTCCACGGCCCATTTTGAGAAACACTGTCTACATGGTGACTCCCTTGGGTGAAGTAAAGCCAAACAACAAGACATGAGCCTTGAGGGTCACACAAAGCAACCAGGGTAAAGTGATCTCAGAATTTCTACAAAGACAAGCAGAGGAACTTAGATTTAATTTGGAAAGGCAAGAAATATTTAATGGAACAAAAGGGGAATATTTGGATTTAAAGATTCCCTTGGCTGAGGAGAGCAGGGAGAGTGTGGAACCTGGGAAATACAAGTATTAAAACATGTTGGTAAAAAATGCCCATGTACATATGTGTAACTGTGCATGGGAACTAACTATGCATACAACTGTGCACAGGCTCCGTGTCCACATTTTGTCTAGGACATTTTCAACACGTTGGCCCTAAAAATAAATACACAGGTGCTCACTCTACATTCCTCCCTTTCCATCAGTCCCCCAATACACATACACACACACACACACACACACACACACACACGCGCACATGCATGCACCCCACAGCCCACAGCCCACAGCCCACAGCCAGGAGCAGAGTGAAAGAAAGGTGAGCACAGTGGGAGGCCAAGGCCAAGGCCACAGCCAGGACAGGACCCACCTTTGCAGCGCTCACAGCAGGCGCCCCTCTGCTTGACGGCCAGGGCACAGTCCCGAGGCAGCACCGGGCACTTCTCCCGCCGACATGTCACTTCCTTGTTCTAGGCAAAAAAGAGACAGGAGACATGGGAAATTTCACGTCACAATCTCCAGAACCCTGACCCACGCCGAGTCCTCTACTTCCTATCTTGCCTTCAGCTTGGTTGGGAAATGTGATGATCACAAATAGAAGCTCCCCCTCCTTAGAACAGAAATATCTGCCCAGGAATATGGGACTCTGGGAGAACAGGTGACCTTTAGAGATGAGAGCAGATAAAATGCCCCTTCTTTAAATGCCAGCTCTGCCCGGATAACCCAATGCTGAGAGACACACTTTCTCTAGTTCCATTCTATGGTTTCTTTTTAGTGTGAACTCCTGAAATAATATTCGTGTAAACTGCATTTTGCCTATCAGGCTACCTGCCCAGGGTTGCATCATGAGAACAAAAATATTTTCTCATGGCCAGCCAATGATGTGTAACGGTAAGTACATTAGAATGCAGCAATCTAAAGTTCCAACTCAAATAACACAATGTTGAATAGCGAAATGGCTCCTTGAGAGAAAAACTAATATTCCACATGCCAAGCAGAGACACAGCTGCCAGTATTTTATAGCCCTTGGACAGGTCTACTACAATAGCACTTAGCTAATGAATGTGTGGCAAGCATTTACATCTTTGGTTTTGTCCCCAAAGGTTAGCTGTTAAGTCTCCTAGAGAAACAAGATAAAAATGTGACATGTATGTCTGTCTATATGCACAGCTGATGTCTATAATCCAAAGACTGTCACCGAACATCACCATGTATGGTCTTAGCTAAGGGCTTACTGTGTGTTGGGTCCTATGGCTTCAATTCTTATTTAGATTCCATGAGATAAATATTGACATTTTCCCCATTTTACAAATGAGAAAACCACAGCTCAGAGTAGATAGCTGACACATCCAACTTGCCACAGCTGCTCAGTGGACAAGGTGGAATTCAGACTAAAATCATGAAGACACAGGCAGCCACACTCCAGTGGAATCAGGTGGTGCTGCTGCCAGCCTTGGTTAATGTGAGGGTTATGGGAGAGGGCACCTGACCAGGTCTGCCACCTTGAGATGACCTAGACGCCACTGTGATATATAGGAAACCCTACTTTGGCCCTGACAGTACATGGAGGCTGAGGAAGCCACTCTTTTTTCTTCCTTCAACTATGGCCACAACTCTACCCAAATGATTATTCATGTTTAATCTTAGGAGGTCATGATGCCCAAGGCAGCAGACCACTGAAACCAGTAAGAGACTCACTGGGAGGCACCTAGAGCCAAAGATGTCTGGCCACAGTGGGAAGCACCTGAGTCTGACCCATGAAATACTGTAAGCCTAAGTTATTGAGGATTCTTCTTCCTCAGTTCTTCTTCCTCTCAGGCTCTAGTACAGGGCAGAGGCATTAATCTGACACACCAGCCCCAAGCATGCCTGCTCACACACTGTCAACACCACCACCAACTTCTTCACAGAGAACTTCCCCACCACCAGCAAAAGCTTCACCTATGGCCACAGGTTCTTTCATTCTCCTTTTTCCTTTTGCTCTTCTGTTTGTTTCTGTTGCTATCATCACAAGACTTTCAATATATGTAGTTACTTACTACTTATCACAGAGTGTATGCTTATAATTTTTCCCTTATTGTTCACAAGAACTTGGAGTATTTTTTTTTCCCATTCAACTATAACATCTGGCAAGCCAGCTAGGACATCACCAAACCTTTATCAAACACTGGAGATATTGCAGCCTCAGAGACCTCTACAGAAGTGGAGAACCAGACAACCTAGTTAGCAAGGAAAGTAACTCTCCACTCTATCTGGAGATGCCCTCTCTTTTGGGGGCAAAAAAAATGGATTTCTGGGAGAGGCGGATTAATCACTGCATGCAAAAGAATATTTTACTGTGAAACAAAAGGCTTCTATCCTTATGGGGTATCCAGAGCTGATCAAGCTCCAGATTGTAGAGATGATGAGTTTATGCAAAAGGATTAAATAAATACAAAATGCAAATGTGGTTTGGGAAGTCCAGGAAGGTCAGAACTCTCTTGGCACTAAGATAAAGACCTCTCTAGCTTGCTCATATTTATAGGGTTTCAAACAAGTTCAGGGGATGTGAGGGAAAGTGAAGGAAAAAGTGGAGGCAAAGGTGGGAAATTGAGCAGGACATTGAGAAGTAAGAACAAAGACCTTTCCTGCAGTAAAAGAACTGTCTTATCTCTAAGGGTGATAGTTACTGCCCTAGAAAAAGGAGTGAGAGCCTGTGTTAGCAGCTGCTTCATCTGTGCTGTTAACTTTGTTGTCAGACTACTGTGGTTAGCAACTTAAATATAGTCCAGTCCCCAATAATGGTGGATGGGAGGAGCCCTGGCAATCAGTTAGGCTTATATTCCATTGCTGATCCACACATTGTTGTTTCCACAGTGTGGAAAGTCCATATTAGAAGCCATGATACGTACTTCAGCAAGAACAAGCATAAACTGAGCAAAGCATAAAAAAGAACCTGGAGCTGGGAAACAGCTTCTGCTAGACAAATGCTTTGGAACAGCTGTACACAACAGAGGACCAGGAGACACAGACCTGGCCCACCTGACCTGGTGCTTTTCTCTGCGAATTACCTGGTAACTTGCCCTGAAGTTGAGTAGCTCCTTGTTTAGTACCAAGGACGTCTGTGCTTCTGCATGGCTCATGTACTCATCTGGAGGGCTTCTTTTCCACAGGTTTTGGTCATTTTCCTTCTCCTTTTCTGACCCCCCTTTCTGACTCAGGCTTTCAGCAATCAGTGTTCCGTTTGTTTAGATGTTGGTTTCACATAAACACAAAGAATGGGGTTAAGTGGTGCAGGGTCGTCCTGCACGGAAAGAGATGAGTTGGTCTTTTTAAACCTCCCACCACCCACTGCTTTTGCATGCTCTAGCTGGTGGCAGGCAGTGAGTGACAGTGGCCTTGTGGGTGGAACCAGACTGGCTGACTCATTTCCTCTGGGTCCTAAAATGATGCCTAAAGCTGTTGGTTTCTAGGGTAGATTGCTGATATTGCTTTGCTGTTCTTTTTACTCAGTTTTACTTTCATTATGATAAATGTAGCTTTAAGTTTATGCTGCAGCTTGAAAGAACACAGAGAATGACTCTTTGAGACCTACTGTAAAATTTATATGCTTTGTGATTTGATCTAGTGATTATAATGGGGTGGAAAAGCTAAATGAAACTTATATATCAAGGCTATTGTAGCTGGTATGTGACATGAGATACCCAAACCTGTGAACTATGATAAACTCAGGTCTGTTAGTCAGGTCAGGGCTCCAATGAAGATTCAGGTGCTTTTCAGCTTCAGCTTGAAGAAGCCCTCCATAAATACAATAATTTAGATTTCAAGTCTAGAAAAGGTCAGATTTTATCAGTATTTTAAAAAGACAGTATTTTATCAGTCAGTCAGCTCCATATATTAGGAAAAAAGCTCCAAAAAGTCCAAGTGGACTCGAAAACCAAAATAAACCAATAGGTCAATAAAGCTTATTCAGTGTTCAATAACCATGAAAAAGTAGAGGGAAAAGGAAAACTGAATAAAGAAAGGAGGCAAGCTAAAGCCTTGCTTGGATGGTTTGATAAGGCTCACAACAAAGCCCAGAGCCCTAGAGGAATACAAGATAATCCATGGAATGATGGGAGCAAGTCTGAGTGTTTCAAGGGCAATTGACCAGAGCCTTGGAAGATAATACAAGATAATCCATGGAATGACGGAAGCAAGTCTGAGTGTTTCAAGGGCAAGTGGCCTTGGAAACCACCTAGCTCTAGTTGGACCTGGAAGAACATAGGGGAAGATTCTTGGCACTGGAAGAGAGGACAACATCACTTCCAGAGAGGGATGCGGTTATCCTTCACTGTGGTGGTCAGGAAAGAAGGTCCAGACAAGCAGTGCAGATGGTGCCTGAGGCAGCCTGCAAGGCCCTGCACAAATGCATCATAGTGATTCTACAGGAGCCCTGGGTGACTTTAGCTGTGGTGGGTAAACAGGTGACATGCCTCTGTGCTACTGGTGTGACTTATTCCATTCTAGTTTCTTACTGGCATGAGCTTTTATCCTATTCTAAAGATGTGGTGGGCCTTGAGGGTATTAACCAGACAGCTTTCTTCATCCTTACTCTGAATTGCCCTTTGGAAGATTTCCTTTCCCAATCTCCTTATTGTGATACCAGAGTGCCCCATACCAATAATTGCAAGAGATATACTACTCCTCCTATTCAGGGCCACTCTATTACTCAAACCTCTGGCAACTGTATTCTAGTCTCTAAGGACCCAGCCAGTCTGACCACATGGAGCCCAATGTCTCTGCTGGGAGTAGATCCTTAAGCATGATGTGACAACACCTCAGGGAAGTCTGTCAAGGCCACTCCAGTAGTCATTCAGCTACAGAGCCCTAATCTATATCCTCACAAACAGTATTTCCTTAAGAAAGAAGGTAGACTAGGGTTAAAGCACATCACTGATAAGTTTCTGGCTTCAAGATTACTGGTACCATGCCAGTCCTTGTGCGATATGCACCTTTTACCAGTATTCAAGCCATTGGGAGAATATCATCTACTACAAGATCTCAGAGCCATCAATGGGGCAGTGGTAGCTATTCACCCATTGGTAGCACAACCAAACACTCCTCCAATGCAGATCCCAGGAGACACTAAATGATTTTCTGTTCTTGATCTCAAAGATGGCTTCTTTTCTATCCCTGTGGATCCTATTTGCCAATACTTGTTCACATTTAAATAGGAGGATCCTCCAACAGGACTTGAACTGTCTTGCCTTCGGGTTTTAGAGATAGCCCCCACTTGTTTACAAGGGCTTTAGCTCAAGATCTGAGAGACTAAAACTTCCAAAGGGGAGGCCTATTACAGTACCTAGATGACTTCCTCATTTGTAGTCCAATTAAGGAGTTTTCTGATAAGAACATCATTAAGACTCAATTTTCTAGCAAAACAGGGTTATAAGATGAGATATATGGGTTATAACAGAAGGCCCATATGTCTAATCAAAAGGTGACTTATCTAGGATATATCTTAAATCCAGGAGAACAAAAAAAAAAGACTATTCTCAAGGAGAAGAGAAGCAGTCTGCTATCTGGGGTTTCCAGAGGCCAAACAAAAACTTTCCCAGGAACTACTAATTGTCAACCTAAAGTCCACAGTGGTGACCAGGTCCTAATCAAGACCTGGAAAGAGGGTGGACCCCAGGACCAACTTTCCCCCAAATGAAAAAGTCTGTTTACAACTCTATTAACCACTTCCTGTGCCACTAAGATATAGGAAACAGCTTGCTAGAGTCATCTCTCCAGTATAAAGTTCAAACCACCTGAGACACTAGGAGACAAAGAAGGATGAAAAACTTCATATACCTGTGAACAAACACATGACCTCAGGGGTGTTTTTTCAGAAAAGAAAACACCAACCAGTCTGGTGAACCCACAATTAAAACAGTTTGCTTTCTTTAATTAAAGTGTGTGAACAGACTATGGCACTTAAGGTTCTTATTCCAAGCTATATCATGACATATTTTGGTCTTTTGTTTCTTTTGGGATCATCCTGGATTATGTAAAAAAAAATAGCTTCTAATAGAGATAATGAGCATGACTATTTATGTAAGACCTAATCACATCCTCCTCTTGCTATCAACCACCATCTAAGAATCTGACAGACAGCTTAGATGAACTTGTCCAGGGTACTGCCTTCTGTCAAGACCAAACAGACTCAGTATCTGTAATGGATGTACAACGCCAGAGGGGGCTAGGTCTCCTAACAGCTTAAACAAAGGAGCTCTGCTTGTTCCTAAATGAGGAATCTATTTGCTTTGCCAATGGGTCTAAAATAAGTAAGATGTCACAAAAACTGGCTGGCAATACTTCCAAGACTCATGAGAAACTATTTGAGCCATGGATGTCCTGGCAAAATATCTAGGGTTGGGGGTGTCTGAAAGCCAGACCAGCATCCTTGACCAGTGGTCCCAACTTCGGAAGATCCTTGGTGCTGAGCAAATAAAAGCCATGACAAAAGCACACTCAAGAAAAGACTAGAGCACTGAGAATCCAGCCCAGCCAGCCAGCAGGATGGCACGCCTCCCTGCACCTCTCAGCCTGCCCTCTGCCCTGTCTATGACTCTCCAGGGTTGGCCTGCAGGATCAGCCCGCTTACAAAGGTGTCCATCTGCACCGTGCCTCCCTTCTGAGGGAGGGACCTGGGCCCTCTGAGGCTGATCACAAACATCAGGACCACATGCAGCCTCGAGGACACCCTCAGTAAAGAGTAAAAGTGGCAGAGGGAGGAAGGAAAGGAAAGAGATTGACATGCCTGGCAACAAGGTCCATCAGGATGCAAGCCAAACCACAGCCGCAGCCAGCTACAGAGGGCCAAGTTCAAAAGGGGATTCTGCGCTACCGTGCGCTGCGCCCGAGACCGTCACCAGGTGGCAGCACACAGTGCACTGGGCACAGCCTGGGAGCGTTTTCCAGTCCTTCCAGGATGCCAGGACCTCTCTCCCTTGAGGGCAGGGTAAGGGGAAAGAAGGCAGCAAAGCACTGCTGTTCAACGTCCCTGTGCGCCTTCCTCCACCAAGAGGAAAAAAACAAAAACAAAACAAAACCAGTTTGAGAGACTTTTGTTAACCTTCCCCACCAATTACTGGAAAGTATTTTTTCCAATATTCTTCTGGAAGTGATGCTGTTGTACACTATGGAAAGCACTGACTGATTCATTCGTGTTAGAAAATAATAATAAAAATCTGGAGACAAAGACACATCAGCTACCTGATGAGAGAGGGTGGGAGATGTCGCTGACAGAGTCTGCGTTCTCAGATGGTGACATGGTGTCAGGAGTCCCTTGAAATAAGAATAAAGGTGGGAGTCGCTTGAAATAAGAATAAAGGTGGGTGCCCAGTGACCCACCTTCTGACCCTCCATCTGGTCAACTCTTTTAGCAAGGAGGCCAGCCCATCTCTGCCCCCTGGAAAATGGCTTCACTGTCCTTGCATCCCTGTCCCCTCTAAAATGTCTGCCCCGGGGGTATATAATTGTCATTTGGCAAACAAGCAGGCTCAGAGAGCCATGTGAAACTGTGATGGTCTTCCTGCCCAAATTAACATCACTCAGTTTGTCACTGAAGCCATGGGCCAGATAGCATCAGCAGAAGACACATGTCCCTCTGTCATTTCTCCACTGTAGTCTTTTTTGAGAAAGAAGCTGGTAGAATCTCCTGCCTTCAGAAACTCCTTCCCAAATGCAAATATCCACAGTGGTGTGGCCACATTCACCCCAAGGGCTATACTCTTCAGTACTGAAGACATGGCCCTCGAACACCTTTACACTCACACTGTAGGAGAGGGAAGCAGGCAGTGAGTCCCCAACTCGAGTTCCCCAAGCTCTCTGGGCTCAAGACTTCAACACTAGTGGTTTACTTAAACCCTGTAACTTCCAGCACCCAGGGAGAGTACAGAAGACAACATCACCTTGAGTTGATGCTGTCAAGGCTGGGGAGCATGTTCAGGACACTCTGAGTCTTTGTCACACTCTTAATGTCCCAAAACTTCCCTGAAGCACAAACATACAAGTCAAGTTCAAATGGAGCCTCAAGATGGCTGAGAGGAGTTTGAGGAATACAGATGTCTTTTCTCAAAGGGGAACCTGTCCAATGCCTGCCTGAGGATCCTCACTGCAATTTCCAATCTTCCCATGCATGAATTTAAGGAGTCAAACTTCTCCTTGAAGTTCCCAACTGTAACCCAATTCCAGTCCCAAAGAGCCAAAGACAATGCTATTGTAAAACACGGATCTGCATTTCTCCCAGACCATATGATACCACCTCTCCCAAACAGAAGCAGAATACTTGGTGTTTACACAGCAGCTTTCTTCTAAAGAGCTCTGCAGCTGTTATTTCATTAATCCTTATGGTTTCCTAAGATCTTCAGACAGGAAAGGTGCACAGTGAACTTAAGTGTCTCAGATCCCTCAAAGAACCAGCAGGCAGTGGAGTGGGGACAGAACATGTACCCAGGCCTAGGTTAAGGACCAGCCAGGAAGGTGAGCAGCTATGGGCCAGCATAAACATGTGTAGGTAACTTACATTAAAATTCTGTGAACTCCAACATGACTGCTGAGATTTTAGGAAGAGATCAGTAAGTAGTTGAGTTGGTTTGGAAATTTTTTGGAGAGATGGGCTACCTGGTCAGACAGGTGAGATCACAGCCAGATTGTACACCCCAGAGGAAAGGGTGGGTGGGTCTTGGGCAAGCAGACCTGGTTTCAAGCCCTGAAGGTTCCTAAAAGCAGGAATGTAGGCAAAATTTCAACAAAGAACCAAGCTCAGGGGTACACACCTGCAGTCCCAGCTACTTGGGAGGCAGAGGCAGGAGAATCACAAGTATCAGGTCAACTATAGCAACTTATTCAGACTATTTCAAAATAAAGACTAGAAATAGATGAGGTGCTGGGGACCCATCTCAGTGTGGAAACATCTCAGGGTTCAATCCCTGGTACTACCAGAAAAAAAAAAAAAAGCTGTAGAAAGTAGTGTGTTTGGGCAGCACCCAAAGACCCAAGCAGGCAGGCTCTGCTGCTGACCAGGGGTTCTGATCACTGGAAATGATGCAGTGGTTTCCTTCTGGAATCCTTGGTCAGAGGATCCTTCACCAGTGAGCATGAACATTCAGGAGGCTCTAGTGCAAGCCTGCACCCTCTATAGCCTGTCTCCTTTGCACAAATCTGCTCTAGGTCTCCAGAAATAATAATGAAGTGGGGTGGAGACAGCCCTGCGCTAGCCCTCTGTGTGTCAATGGCAGTATTACATTTGATTGGTGATTTATTATTTTAATTAAACTGTTGCTTCCTTCTTCTTCATTACTGATGGTACAGTTAGCTTCCCCATAACTCTTACAAAGAAAGAGCCAGAAGAAAAGATTAAGGACAGTTGTCCTGCCATGAAGTCAAAGTGTAAAGTGTAAGGCTCTGGGTCATCTCTCAGATCAGTAGCACTTGAAAAAAATGGGCAGGAAAAAAACTAACAAAGCCATTTCTAAGGTACAAAAAGTAAAGTTGGAAGAGAAAAGAACCCAGACCTCTCAGTGCTTCCTAAGATTTCTCTCTTCCCTGGCATCTCTGTGGGTGAATAAGAGCTGTCAGCCTTGGCCATGACTACTCTCCTGTTTGTACCCTGAAGTTCCTCATCAGATCTTGCTGCACCAACAATCTGTTCCACTGATTTTGCAAACCTCTTCTGTGGCTAAAGCCCCAAACAGAATGGATCCATCTTTCATCTAACAATGAGCAGCATACAGTCACTCCAGCAAGAAGATGCTGACTACTTCTTTCACAGTAGTTGACATTTCTCAAAATCTGTTAGTGCCAGACTGTACTGAGTAGGTCCTGTGTGTTTTAACCCATGCAACAGTCCAGAGAAATCACTGATTTGCATCTCTCCGATCTTATAGGTAAGGAAACTGAAGCCCAGGATGTGTCATGCCCCACACACAGACTTCCCCACACATAGAGATTCAAATCCATAACTCTGTGAGTCCAAGTCTGTAACTTAGTGCTGCAACATGCATCATGATTTAGAGGCTAAGATGAGGCATCTCTCCCTGCAGCTAGGAAACTAAAGATTTGCCTTTGTTTAGTGCTCTGTATTTTCACACCATTGTAAACCTGGATGCTTTAAGGTTTCATTTTTAATACCCCAAATAGTTTCTTTAAGCTTAAGTCTTTGACTTAACTTAGCCCCATCTCAAGAGCACCAGTTCATTTGCAAGACAGACCCTCCAACTCCTCCCACATCTTCCACATCGTTGGTCCATACAGGAGACGGTACTATCCTGGGAGGCTCACAGTATCCCATGGCCGTAATTATGGTGAGTCTGTTAAAATGCCTTGTAAGAACATCATGCGATTCATTGCACTACATCTGGGAGTGTTATTCTTTTATTTTTTTCACTTCTGTCTGGCTCCATGAGCCTTTAACTCAGAGACCTGGGCCCTGGCAAGCGCAGCCCCCTCCCACCCAGCAAACAGTGCAAACTCAGGAACAAAGCTGCCCTTCAAGCCCCACCATTTAAAAGACTTTAAGAAGCCCACTGAGGCCCCCGATTATTTTGCAACAAGTCATATCCCATGAAGAAATTCACTTCTCTAAAACACAAAACAGAGGGAGATTAAAGCAAAAGCAGCGGGTAGAGGCAAAGAGGTAAGACCCCTGCTGCTCTGTCTGGCCAGAATCTCGTCTTGTAGTACCATGACCTTAAAGACGATGTGCTGAAGATATATGGCCCTCATACATCACCAAGTGACAGTGTTCGCCTGACACCACGCCTCAAAAACAGGACACATGCCAGCAGACACAACACAGGGTAATAAGGGGGACCTTTTACATGGAAGTTACTAACATTTCAACTTTTTAAACAGGCTTCAGTTTGTTGGAGGGATTGCTTGGGGCTCTATCTCCATTTAAGGGTTTAGGTCTGGTGGAATTTGTTTCTCTTGACCTTTGAGGGAACTTGCAGAACAAAAAAACTTGGGCTGTTAGAATGCCCTGATGTAAAACAGGACAGTGTCACACAGCTCATTCTGTTTAATCATATTTTGAAACAGAACCAAAACATTAGAGATGGCAGAACACAAAAGAAATCACCACCAAATAAAAAAAGTAGCCCAAAGAAAAGTATTACACCATACATGGTAAAGAATCTGCCAATGACACTTCATTCACAGACTTGCAAGGTAAAGGGTGAGAAGCAGCTATGGAGGACTAACTGGATGGCTCTTCCTGGAAGAAGAGCAACTATCTCCACTGTGGCTAAAGTTGGCCCTCTCTCCATGCATTGGTTGTAAAGAGCTGGCTGGGACTTTTCTTTAAGCCTTCAATAGGCTTTAAGCAATGTAACGATGCTTAGTCTTTGAAGCAGGGCAACAGGTCAGTGTTCCCCACCCTAGCACCTCCCAGAAAACATGTGTGAGCCAGGTGGGAGGAGAGCCAGGCTCCTGTCACTGTCATCCTGTCCTGCTGGCTGGGATGAGTCTCAAGATAAGAGGCTATGACTTCCCAGAGCGTAAAAGATTACACATCAAAGCTGAAGCACTAACCTCAAAACATTAGATACTACCTGGAAATGTGTTATGCAGATTTGTCTTTCTGCATATGCTTCTTTCTGCATATTACAAATGTGCTTTCAGGCCTCCTACCTAGCCCAGCTCACAGCACTCAGATAATTCCTGACACTCTCACAGTCACTCATCCTCCAGCCCTTCCTTTCATCGTGAATGAATAAAAGCTGGGTTTGGTCCTGGTTGGAGGTCTTTGATCCACTTAACCATCATCCTAGCTGAACTTAGGAACTCCTTGGCTCCCCACAACTATAAATATGCTTAGTGTCTTTATTATTGCCATGGGTTGCACTGAAAGTGGTAGACTGGAATGAACTTGCTAGAATTCTAATCACTTTTCCTTGGGATTATATACATAAACTTTCTGGACTGTGATGAGGACCAGGAAGGGCTCTCTACAAGCAGCCAGTGACTCAGTCACCATGGGATCACAGGTGCTACCATGCCACACACTTGGCCACTGAGTGACCAAGGGTGCAAGATCCTGTCTGCCGGCAGACAGGAGACAGGCATATTGGAAGGGCAGAAATGATGTTGGCATCCTTATTTCAACCAAATGCTGAAGTCTCCCCTTCTTGCCTCCCCACCCAAAGGGGAATGCAACAGCTAGGATGTGAGATGGAGTTGGGGCTGGAGAAAACTTCAGAAGAACTCATGAGTTGGGCTGCATTTGCCACCTGGGATGGGGGAAGGCAGCCTGCAGAGGGATGGGGCTCAGCGCACAGCCCCTCCTAACACCTGGTTGCTCTACAGCCTGAACACCCTGCAGCAAGGTCGACAGTCCTCCCCTGCCCACAGCACAACAGAGAGGGTGATAAAATCCTATGAATATTTTTCTACCTTCCTGGTGAGTTCTTTCTGTACCAATGAGAAGATGATGGACAATATTTGGGGTTCCAGTTCCAACTACCAGCAGGATCTACAGCTCAGAAACACTGGCCAGGCTTCCAGTCTCTGGGGACAGCACAGAGGCTGCTGCCAGGCTCCTGAGAAGGAGGGGGGTAGAAAGAATCATAAAATCAGAACAGCTCCACAGGAACACTGGCAAGGTGACTTTGAAGAAGGTGAGCACTGGAAGGATTATCTTGAAGGCCCCTTCCTAACTCATCCAAACCTAAGAAGCAGACGCTCTGTTATTAAAAGACTGAGAAGTCAATGAACTTTTAATTCTGCATATAAGCGATTCTCTGCCAAAGAACAGCAAGTGTGTGCAAAACATGGAAACCAAATGACTTAGATCTTGTTGGCAACTGGTGGTGGCAAAACCACTTCATAGCCCCAGCCTTGGAGGGCTGTCCCCTTGTCATGAGCACTGTGTCTCCCCAAGATCGCACACCCATCATCTGTAACCCTCCGCATCCTCAGGTACCCCTGTTCCTTGAGGTCAACAAGAAGCCATAGAGCAGATGAAATACAAAATTTTTCAAGGCTACCCCAAGGAAGTACACATGCTGTAGAGTTACAAAAATACCTGATTTCACAGGTAAACAGAGCTGGCAGTCTGGGGAACAGGCAGGGTGAGTAGCTGCTCACAGCCCTTATGCCATTTTGACAAAGCAACTCTCTGGTTGTCAGTGAGAGACTTCTGAAGACAGCTGCACAGCTGACCCCAACCACCAGCAACCATCAAGCCTTTAAAAGGTCCCCCTGCCTCAAGGCTGCAGTCCTGCTGCTGCATAGCGGATGGGTTGGGAAGCCCCAGGTGCTGGACACATCTCTGCTTCCAGGCTACCTGCAGCTTAGTATCAGCTGCAGAGGTGTCCAGTACCCCAGGAACATCACATAGGGATGCCAGGGGCAGGGGCTCTCCAGCTGCCTAGAAGAGCACAGAACTGAAAACTCCAGCCTCCATTGGGCCCTGCATCAGGCAATCTGCACTGGCATGACTGACTCATCCCTCAGGGCCATCAGCTGCCTGCTGTCATCACCAAGCTTTCCCAAGGGCCACACACAGAGCTCAGGAAGAGCTAGAGATGCTGAGGATTTATGCTCAGGCTTAATCTACTATTTTCCATTTTCAAACTCAGTAAACCACCAATGCATGCCAGATTTGCACAAAACCCATTTCTGAGATTAAGGCGCTACAAAGAAATGAACTGGAAGATTGCCATAAAGCATTATTAACATAAACTTATTGCCAAGAGTATTTGTAACGTGGGCCTAAGGCTTAAAAGCCAAAAAAAGAAAAAAGAAAACAAAATCCCATGACCATTTCCCTTAGTCATTAGTTTTAGCAAAGTTGCATCATAAAACAGCTTCTTGAAAGCACTGACATCCCTCAAGATGAAAGTGTCAAAAGGAAAACAAATGGCCTTAACAGAACAGGATGCTTAGGCTCTAAACATATTGTTCTGCAGGTTAGACCTCTGCACTACAGAAGTCAGACCTGCCTGACTTAAAATCCACAACTCAGTTTAACAAATTTTTCTGAGCTTCTCCTGGTCAGCCACTCTGCCAGGTTTTTCTGGGAAATAAAACATGAATCAGATACATCTTCTACCCTAGAGGAGGTTATAGTCCAAGGGGAAAGGGGCCAGGACAGAATCATAGCCAGGGACCTCATGTGCTGAAACAGGAGTGGCAGCAGGTGTGGCCACTTGTGCATGGAGAGGATGGTCAGTGACAGCCAAATTCCACTGTTGCAAGCTCCAAGGTCACCCAAAGCATCCGGATCTGTAGATACTGCGTGGATCACCCAAGGAGCCTGGAAGAAGCCCTGTTACTCAATTATCCCACTGAGACTGAGGTGCCCTACATATCGCAGCCCTTTAGGATGGCACAGGCCACAAATGAACCTCCCTCTGTGCATGTTCCAGTGCACTCCTACTCACACACAGCAGCACTGGATACAGAATGGAAGCCCTAGAACAGTGTGTGTTCCATAAATCACGGAAAACTGAGGGATGCTTATTTCATGCCATCATTGTCTTTGGAACTGTAATATTTAACACACTTTAATCTTTCGCTGTTTGTTTTGCTTTGTTGAGCCACTGAGGACAGAACACAGGGCTTTCACATTGAACTACACACCCAGCACCTTTGCAATATTTTTATTTTGATATAGGGTCTCACTAAGTTGCCCAGCCTGGGCTTAAACTTATCATCCTTAAACTAGCCTCCTAGAGTGCTAGTATTACTGGTGTGGGCTGATTGGCCCAGCTCATTATAATTTTGTAGGTAAAAATATAAAAATGCAAATGCAGGGCTAGAGGTTTAGCTCAGCAGGCTTAAGTGCCTGCTTGGCGAACACGAGGTCATGAGTTCAATCCCCAGCACAAAAAAAAAAAAAAAAAAAGGATCTATTTTGGGGCTGGAGATTTAGATCAGCAGTATAAGTGCCTGCCTGGCAAATGTAAGGTCATGAGTTTAATTCCCAGTACTAAAAAAAAAAAAAATGCATTTTAAAGAACATTCCAAAACCAATCATTGTCACTGTCACACTACCCAGTCCAATGAGTAATATCTATTAAAAAAGATTTTTCTATAGAGTTCCAATTTACCATGCGACTATGTCCCAATAAATACCATAAGTTAAAAACAAAAGAAACCTCTGAAAAGATAGCAAGTGAAATAAAAAAACAACTCCATGAGGCTATAGAGGAAATCAAATTAGAAGTACTCTCCCACATAAAGACAGAAATAACAACCTTAGTAAAGGGATTGCTGAGCACAGCTAAAGAAGAAATCGAGAAAAATGTACAGGAGCATGGGAAACTGATTGAAACTTTGAACAACTGAAGAAATTCACATCCACTAAATCAACCTTAAAAAGAGTACTGAAAGACATACTACACAGAGATAAAAATGACCATAATCCCCAAAACAACAGAAAGAAACCACCAGCTAGGATAAACAATTAAATAAGGGGAAAAGCAGAAAGCAAACAACTGGAACATAACATGGCAAAGTCAAGCTAGTACATATCAGTGATATCCATAAATGTAAACGGTCTCAATTTACCTATAAAAAGAAAAAGAATGGATCAAGAAACATGATCCCACAATATTCTGTATACAAGAAACACATCTCACCCAAAAGGAAACGCATAGATTAAAAGTCAAAGGATGGAAAACAGTATTCCTTGCAAAGGAACCCAGAAAACAGCAGGGGTAACTATTCTAATTGCAGATAATGTGAATTTCAAGCCTAAAATGATTAAAAGAGATAAAGAAGGTCACTACATATTCATTAGTGGAAAAATTCAAGAGGAAGAACTAACAATTATAAATATATATGCACCAAATACAGGAGCACCCAACTATGTAAGACATACAAATGGACATGAAAAACCAAATACACAAGAACACAATAATAACAGGAGATCTTAAGAGCCCACTGTTACAAAAAGATAGATCAACTAGACAAAAAGTCAGCAAAGAAATAACAGAACTGAATCATATCTGTGAGCAATTGGACTTAGTAGATGTTTACAGAGTTTTCCACCCAACCACATCAGAATACACATTATTCTCAGCAGTGCATGGAATATTCTCCAAAACAGACCATATATTATCCCATAAAACATTCTTAAGTAAATGCAAACGTATTGAAATCATCCATGCATAATAACTGACCATAGCACACTGAAACTGGAAATTAATGGCAAAAGAAATTGCAAAACCTGCATAAATACATGGAAATTAAATAACAATCTTTTGAACAACCAGTGGGCTACAGATGAAAGTAAAGAAGAAATAAAGCAATACCTACAATTCAATGAAAACACAGAAACAACACACTGTAACCTATGGGATGCAATGAAAACGGTCTTAAGAGGGAAATAAATAACAATAAATTGTCCTAGCAAGAAAACAGAAAGAGCACAAATAAACAATCTAATGCTCCATCTCAAGCTTCTAGAAAAAGAAGAGAAAGCTAAACCCAAAGCTCATAGAAGAGAGGAAATTGTAAAGATTAGAGCAGAAATCAATGCAATTGAAACTAAAAAAAAAAAATACAAAGAATTAATGAATCAAGAAGCTGGTTTTTTGAGAGAATAAACAAAATTGACAAACCCCTAGCTAACTTAATTAAGAAAAAAAGAAAAAACCCAAATTCACACAATAAGAAGTGAAAAGGGGGAAATTACTACAGATCCCATGGTAATTCAAAAGATCATGAATACTTACTTTGAAAATCTCTACTCACATAGAGTGGAAAACACAGAGGAAGTGGACAGATTTCTAGAAACATATGAAGTACCAAAGATCAACCAAGAAGATTCAGAAATCTTGAATAACCCAGTATCAGCTATTGAAATTGAAAACGGAAAACTTACCAACAAAGAAAAGCCCAGGTCCTGGTGGATTCACAACTGAATTTTACAGGAAATTTAGAGATGATTTGATGCCAATACTCCTTAAACTCTTCAATGAAATTGATAAGAAAGCAATCCTCCCTAAATCATTCCTGGAGGCAAGTATTAC
>PVLA01017457.1:0-17327 GCA_004027455.1 Hydrochoerus hydrochaeris
GAATTTTGTAAATCCTCCTCCATGAGCTCTTTCATTTCTCTCACATTATTCACAGAAGGCAAAACCCCACAATCAGTCCTCACAAAGGGGTTATCTAGAGGGCCTCCAGCAACCCCCCTGGAGTCTCCACCCTCGACTCCATATTGAGCATTACATAAAAACATACACATGTGAACCACACAAATTACAATTATCAGTACAAAACATTTCAAGATCCCTGCGCCCAATTCCCACATGCGGTGTCCTTTTCCTGGAGAAGCGATTGTCACAAGGCGTGGATGGACTAGGACGCGGCATGGACAGAAAAGGGCGCCGCACTTGTTCAACAAAGTTTCATTACTAGAATATTTAAACTTAACTTGAAAAATTTAGTGGTATCAAAAGTGTATATAAAATGAATTCTTGTGATTTATATTTATATGATCATACAATAAAAACTAAATAAACCTATGAGATATAACAGTATCCATTAAGGACAAATTTAGTTCAAGACCTTACCAATTAATATGTTTCAATCATAAATAAGTATCTTTTTAATTGAATTTTTAAATATCTGTTAAACTTTTGTAAAATTTCATAGAATATTAAGGTCAACAAACTAGAGGGAAAAATATTTTTAGGCATGTTTGTAGTGAACCGATTTTTACAAATTCAGGTGTGAATGTTATAAATGTACATTGCCAAGTGTTGAGAAAAATTGTAAATCCACTTCATGCTATAGTTAAAAATTCCACAATGATCATTAATTAATCATTTTAGTGGCAGGTTTGCATAGTAGTAATTGTAATCAGTTTGTCCTGTTGGAATGACTGGAATAAGTGTATTGAATGGACAAACAATTCCAAGTCTCTTTCTTGTAAGTTTAAAACATTTTTTTTCCATGCAAAGCAAAAAACTTCTGGAAACTTCTTCAGGCCTAACCAGCACTTACAACTGTTTTCAACTCAGAAGAATCAACAGATTATACAGGCACTAGCACCTAATAGTTTAGGTAAATTTTTTTTTTCTTTCTGCAGAATAGGGAAGGAGCCAAAGGGCTTGGAGGGATGAAGCATGTTTTCAGTTGTCTGTTGGTTCTGTCTGTTCCCTCTCCGCTGTGTTCATTACTACAGAAGACTGTTACACACACAAATATATGGCAAAGAGGCCTCTCCATCTCCTGTGAGGTACGTTTGAATAAAGTCATTTTCCTTTTCACCAAAATAAATGACCTAGTTTGGTTTGGTCAGTGGCTAGCAAATGAACCTGAGTGAACAAACTGAAGTATCATTTCTAGAACCAGACTCATTTTTTTGGTTGATACTTTAAAGAAAAAAATATATATATCTGGAAATTACCAAGAATGAAAATTATATTTCAGAATGTTCTCATTTTACTTCAATCATATTTATATAAAATTATATAATTTCATGATTGTAATATTATAATTGGCTGATAAAATATGATTTACCAGCAGAAGACAATTATCAATTCTATTAGTGCTCTACCATTTTATCTATTTTAAAGGTTTTCCTATTATCATTGACTTTCAACTGTTTCACAATGTTTCACAATGCTGGTCTTAGATGTAGGTTTGTTTGTATTGTTTTAGTTTATATTTGTGATGCTTCTTGAAATATCAAATTGATTAACTAGAATACTTTTAGAAAATGAAATGGGATAAATTGGAAAATCATCTGTATAACATATATTTCCTGAATATATAATTCTAAGTGTATATTTATAGTACTTTCAAATCAAGAATAACCTATATATTATGAATAAAATTTGCATGAATGATCTTAGTAATTACCTACCAAAGATGATAGATACCTTGCTATAAGGGTATTAACATATTTTATTGGCCAGGTGTGGTAGTGCACTCCTGTAATCCTAGCACTTGGGAGGCTGAGGCAGGAGGATTGTTGCAAGTTCTACACCAGCCTGGGTTACAAAGTGAGCCCAAGGTCGGCCTGAACTGCATAGTGAGACACTATCTCAAAAAGCCCAAGTAAATAAATAAATAAATAAATGATAAAATAACATATTTTATTGGTCATGAAATAAAAACCACTAGAAAGGTTAGAATCAATATTGAAAATATTAAGCATTAGAAAACTTGTGCAACAATTGGAAAACTTAAACATTGGTGCTAGTAATGTAGAATGATGCAGACACTTTGAAAAAGAGAGTGGCCACTGTAAAAAGTTGAACATATAATTGCCAGATGAGCATGTAATATTTCTCAATAGAAATGAAAAAAAATTCTGTTTCCACAAGAATTGGCAAGTGTTCTTAACAGTTTTATTCATAGTGTCATAAAACATAAAATAAAGTCACATCAAGTTTTGAGTGGATGAACAAATAATATTTTATAATGAAATGTTATTCTATAATAAAAGCTCACAAATTTCTAAAGTGTGGCTTATGTATTAATCTGACAGCATAAACTTAGATGTAGAAGCTAAAAAATATGTTGTGTGATTCAATTTATGTGACATTTTGGAAAAGGCAGCTTATGCCAGAGATTACGTGACTAATCTGGGAGATAAGAGTGTCTCAAAGGGACCAAAGAGTATTCACAGTTCTGGTTGTGTTGGTTATATTCAACAAATTGTACACTGACAAAGGCAATACTTTTTATATGTAAAATATGCAACCATAAAATTATTTTTAAGAGATATACAAAATAATCAATATTCAAAAGAACAGGATTCTGAGTGGGTGAGACAGATGAATAAAGAATGTAAAACAGCTGAGTCAAGTATGCTGGTGTAAGCCAGCCTGTAACTATGAAACTTTGAGAAGCTGAGGCAGAAGGATCCCAAGTTCATGTCTTGGCTAGACAACATAACAAGACCCTGTTTCAGAAATAGATGATGGTGGTAGGTGCTAGATGTAGCTCATTGTAAAGATGCTTACTTTAGTCCCTAGTCCTATTAAAACAAGAAAAAAAAAAGAGACAAAAGCAGTTCAGCAAAATTTTTCTAGAACTTATGGAGAAAGTTTTGTTTTAAAGAGGTGTAACAAATCAGTGGAAATATAACAATGAGTTAATGACTAGGATTGGGCAAACTGATTGCCTAAGAATGAGGAAAAGAAACACTTTAACAGAATAACCAAAAAAATAAAAATAAATTACATATGCACTGGACAGTTAAGTGTAAATAGAAACAAAATAAAAAAATCAAGAAAACATAACAATATGCATTTTAGTTTTTTAAATGAAAATATTTTATGAAAGGAAAAATAGAACAAATATTAGAGGAATTATTCTAAATGTTACTTATTAACCCAGCTAAACCAAGAAATTTGGAAATATATTTTGAATAAATATAAAGGAATACTTAACCCTAAGAAGTTTAAATTATTGAAAACAGTGTAAAATGATAAAATATTGCTAAGAAACATAGATAGAAAACCTGTAATAAAATTCATAACAATAAAATGTTCCAACCATTCAAATAATCAGAAATTGCAAATAAAAGCAATCAAAAGGTACAATGCTACTTCAATAAAAAGAGTTATATGATTAAATACAGAATATAATATTACATAGTTAATATTATATCTTCTATGTAAAACTACTTACAGATGCACACTGAATTAGTAGTTTTACATGGTGGATATATTTTATTTTAGTTTACCAACTTCTGCTTTTGTGTTTACTACAATGCTGAAGTATTGCTTAGTCAGAGCTAATCACGATGGAAGGGCACCTACAGAGAAGAAAATGAGACACACTTGCCCTTCTTTTATTTGAGGTGGTATATCGAGCTCGTATGAGCATTCTGAATTCTCAGCTACAATTGCATTTAATCAAATTGCCATGGACATATATTTGTTATCTTTTTTCAAGAACAATATTCTATTGGTGTTATTCTGACCTAAGATATATTACATTTATCTCAGTTTTCAGGGTAGGGTAAATCTCACATCTTCATATGAGGAGATAAGCTACAAACTTGCATTGCTTCAGACAGGGATATATAGAGAAAAATAGAGCCAGTTGTTTTTATTCAATCGCACACAAACTCTGGCATCTCCAAGAAGTGAGCTGAGGGGCTTCAAGGAGTCCAGGCAGGTGGGGAGTATGGTATGGTAGAAAGGCATGATGTCATAATGACTTTTGAGGGAGAATAAGGAAATGAGCTGTGGTTTTAAAGCTTTGGGTTTCTAAAAGCTCTGGTGTTATACAGAAGCACATTTGAGAAAATTATCTATGCTCATTAACCTGACTTGCCCCACTTTTTAAATGAAGCTAATGTTAGAGTATGCCATAGAACTATTTTTAGTTCAAAGAAAATACTTAAAATATCTTACTCATTCAGTATATCCTAGCAATCGTTATTATGGCTAAAGAAATATCATAAATATTACATCAGTGATAACTTGATTAATTTCTGCTAGCGTTCAGAATTCATTGGGTCTAGAAAAATGTTAACATTTCAAAATGAAGACTGATGCTTAAATAGAATGCTTTCTCTTCTCTTCATATAGTGTTATGGTTTAGAGCTATAATACCCCCTCCCAAAAGCCTTATGTATTTAGAAGTGGGGTTTTTTGGAAAGTGGTTGGATCACGGGGACATTTCACTCATCAGTGGTTTAATCCATTGATGAGTTCATAGTTGAGCGTGTGGTTGCGGTTTGGGGCTTGGCTGGAGTTGGATGTGTGTCATTGGAGGAGTGTCACAGATGGGTGTATTACGGTTCCTGGTTCCTTTCTGCCTGTTCTCTGCTTCCTGCTGCCACAGAATGAGCAGCTTTCCTCATTCATGCCTTTCTACCATGCCATTTCTACATTGCAGCCAGCTAATTACGAACCACTGTAAACTGTGAATCAATACACATTTCTTCCTTTAACTTGTTGTCAGGTATTTCGGTCCAGCAATGGGGAAAGGGACTAATACATATACAGTACTCTCTACTGAAGATCTCACTAGCCCTGTGGGTTTATGCAAATTGATATCAGAAATTGTGGCAGTGTGTTTTCCAATTATATTCTGAAAGTTACAATGCATACAGAATATTCATATTAAATTTAATGGCTATAAAATTAACTTTTCTACCACCCCAGTAATTCTACACTTTTTTTTACTTTCTTTCATACACATTGAATTAATTGCTCAAATTAAATGCTTTGCAATTAATCTTGTGCTATCTTTTCACTATTTTCTCAATCTAGTCCAACGGTTTTTTTGTTCAACACCAAAATATATTCCTTTATATTCCTTCCCATTCTCTCCAGCCTCGTTAAAATAATCCTGTGAGAAACGAAGAGTATCTGTAATCTGTAAAACTTCAGCAACGTCTTTTCCCTCTTGTCTCTCTGCATTGACTCTGCTTCTTTGTGTTTTCTTTTCCTGAGGCAAAAGTAATCTTTTCATAAGTCAAATTATCCTTCCTAGGTATAACTTTTCAGAGATTTTGACACCGTGTATAACAGCTCTGAAACATAGAATCCAGGTCCTTCTGTATGGTGAGAACAGAAATGCAAGTGTATATCTAATGGTAAAAGGGAAGAAAAAGTTACACTTATAGAAGATAATTGGAAAATGCACTAGAGTGGGTCTAGTCAGAAAAAAACTGCACAAACTGGAAATTTGGATGGTGAGGGAATAGAAAAAAAGCAAAGATCAATCAGGCTTTCAGATTTTTTAAAAAGCGAAGCCATTCTTTGTGCCTATCTTTCTGAACTCTCTGAATATGACTGATAGAAATGATTGACAGAGTGTTGAATCATCTCAGGAGCACCTTAGTACATGGGAATTTCCCAGAATTCACTCTGTTTAAATGACTTGCAAGATACGCAGTCCCTATGCATGAACAATTAATGAAACTCCAATCAGCAAAAGGTTACTGAAGGTCAGCTCTAACACACAATTGCTCTGACCTGAAGCTTCATGGATTACCTGGGTCTTTGTTAGTCTTACTTTTGCTTCTAAAGACAGTGGACGGAGAATTGACACTGGAATGTTGCTCAAATTCAGGCAAATGGAGAGAGAAGGGTTTCTCTGCCCTAATTATGGTATGTACAATATTTTCTCAGAGAAATAAAATTTAGATTAATTCTCAGGGCCTAAGATCTTGTGCCCAACTGCTTTCACACTCAGCTCCCCATCCTCTCCTCAAGCCTCCCATTCTTGTATGGTTCTGTTTCTTATTGTGTCCTTTTGTAGGAACCCAAATTCTTCCAAACCACACTTCAAATATGATTTTCAAATCTTATTTCTTTGCATGGAATTTTTTGTCAATCTGTTATTAAATAGTTTTATTCTATTATTTGGTTTTCTAATCCATGACAATTGTTTCCCATAAGGACTTTATTTGATTATCCATCTAAATTAACCTCATCCATCTTATTTCAAACTACCTTCTGTCATAGCCACCTGTTTTACGTGTGGCTTTTATTTCCATCAAAGTTTGTTGTGTATATTAAACTTGACTATTATTATGTCTAGATCTCATAATTTGGAGATATTTTATTTTTACAACATAAATTTAATTATACTTACAACAGGGATTTTACAAATGATCAGTGAATTAGCTCTATCAGAAAGCAATGTCATATCATTCAAATGGTCGTTCCAAATGCCTCTAAAGCATAATGTTCACTATTCAAAAAAGAATAAAAAAGTGATCAAGAGATGATATAAGAATCACCTTCCCAAAATGTAGTATGTACTTCAAACTTACACGAATAAAACCCAACACCTATAATATGCATTTTGAGAATAAATAGTCCAATAAATTAATCTCAACACTGAATTAAGTAGTTATATAAACTTCTCATAACTCTACTGTAACACAAAATGATATCTGAAGTCTAATTACCATATGCTTATTAAGATTAATATTGTTTGGCCAGTGTGAAAGAAATAAGAAAATGCCGTGTATGATATATTCTCTTGTATGATTGATATTGTATTTCTTAAAATGTCAAATCTTGAAAGGTCATAGAGAAATGGCAAAATTACACAAATAACCAATTTGGTTTAATTGGTTTTGCAAAAGTGTTCACAGCTGTGATGAAACATCACTGAAAACATTTTTCTTCACAATTTGTTCCAATAAATTAGTGGTAATATGCATGGAAATTAGCTTTTTTTTTCAAAATTACTAAATAAACATTTTCTTCAGGGTCTCAACAAACCATGAAAAAGTTATCATTTTCTAATTAATATTGATGGTGTAAAAATATTGACTATTAAAAAGTGAAACTTAATTTTAAAAAAGAGGACATTTTTGCCTATATGAAAAAGTTACATATTAAATGAAATTAAACTTCATTTTAACATTATATTTAAATTTAACCAGTATTAATTGCAAAAGTTTGTGTTTGATGTTTTTAATTAAAATATATAACTAAAATCATGCTATATGTTCAATATGAATGAAAATGAATATTATTCAATTTTACTTTGCTGCCCTTGTGTTTCTATCTCATTTTTGCATATTAAGTAGACTGTACCATTTCAGCATGCTGAAATTTGTACACAATACCCATAATTCTATGAACAAACTGTATTTTATAAACTTCTCAAAGATAAAAAATTGTTTTCTTTCTGAGATGTGTATCCCATTCCTAATTGCTATTCCAATCCTTTTTATGCATTGGCTAGAGTCACATATCTTGTCTTGGTTCAGAATAGTGACACAGGTTTATCCATATTTTTTTGAGGAAAATATTATTTCCTAAAAATATTTTGTGTGTAAATGAGATTAAAATATTTAATTAGGGCATTATATATGTATATTTTTAGGTAAGAATTTTGATGCCCACATTACTAAAATGACAAATAAAATGAGGTTTTTAGTTAGCAATGGATGCGTATTTCTCTGAAAGGAAATAAAACCAAAAAATTAACAATTGCCTCTTAAGATTAAATGTGAGAAAAGAAAAACACATATTGACAACATCAGTTACAGAAAATGGTACAACACTTAAAATTATAAAGGCGTTAAGGATAAGATATTAAGAATAATTTCATGTCAACTTTTGTGAAACTGGACATTTAACATACATATTTCCAGAAAACTTCATTCTATTAAAATTGAAATAAATAAAAATTAAATTTTTCTACATGTGTTAAATCTTCAATTAAATTCTCTCTTTCAAAGAAATCTCTTGATTACAATAGCTTCATTGAATATTTCTAAATATATAAGGAAGTTAGTTGCCCAAAGCATAAAAAATTATGTAAGGGAATATGAAATCATCAAATATTCCCAGTGAGTTTATTGTGGTTTATAATATTTATATTGAAATCTAACTGAGGACACCTAGAAAAAAGAAGTTACAGATCAAACTCATTCATAATCTGATTACATTCATTTATAAAATATTAAAACCATAATCTGAAAAAATGTAATGTATAATAAACATAATTTATCTTAGAAATTAAAATTTTATTAAATCTTTAAAATTGATTAAAGTTTTTCACCCTACAAATAAAACATAGATAGAGATCAAGAGTACTTTGTTAGACTCAAAATAAATATTTCAAACATCAACTCTGATAATTGAAAAACTCTAATTTAATAATTACTTGGAATAGAAGACATGTATTATATTTTATATAGAGTATCTTAATAATATACAAAAGCAACACAACAAAAACTCATCAAATAAGTGAATTTCCTTCACGTATTTGAAAATAAGAAAATTCATGTTATCATGTTTTCTACGTCAAATTGTGTTGATGTACTTGACTAGTGCAATTTACAAGAAACATACAGTAAGCACACAAGTATTAGCAAGAAACAAAATGTTAATTTAATGCAGATTTATGATTTTGCATATAGAAATATAGATAAGTGATAAGAAATAGATTTAAAGTAAGAAATTTACATATAAATAAAAATTGAAAGTTCTACAGCTATTAAGTTTATAATTAAAATCTTTTCTCAGAGAACTATCTTGAACTCAATAGCCTTTTTAAAAATTTTTCTAAATATGTACAAATATATATTTATATATAATTAGTAATCTGACTGGATAACTCAATTAAAATCAACTGTATTTCTTTAAAATAAGTTTAATCAGTTTATGTCAAAAAACTTTAAACAATATTTTCATGCAAAATTGCTACATTACAGTAAAAAACTATTTTGTAGCTTTTAAAAAGCACCTATGGAAATTTAACTTTTTCCCGTAGATTTAGAAAAATTTATTTCCATGGTTTCATGTTTGTGGTGAAGGTCAGCATACATAGTCACATGTAGAAAGTTGATCTCATACTTTTTATTTTGATATTTGCCTTTTTTGTTTATTTGTTTTTAATTTTATTACATATGCAACTTTGTAGCAAAAACATTTGTATATGCTTGGGAATCATGTGTTAATCCCTTACATTTATTTTGCTATGCCCAAGTACCAATGTTGACTATCAGAAAAGATGTTTTATTCTTTCAACACAAAGCCTTGAATAATGGATGTGAGATCATTTCAAATCATGACATCATTAGGCAAGGTACTGAGAGCAGGACATAAGTAAGTTTAAATGTACATTAACAGTAACATTGTCTTTTTCTCTGACTGAAATGATTAAAGCTTTAAAAATAAATAAATAAATAAATAAATAAATAAATAAATAAACAATCCATTCATGCATAGATTGGATAACTTCAAATAACTTAAAGTAATTCAAAGAAAATCAAATTAAAACAAATATAATAAACATATAAATAAGCACAAACTCAAAACATACATTCTATGCATCTTCATCTTCACATACAAACTCACCTCCTTTAGCACCCTCATACAATACTAGAGCTTTCCTCCTACTTACTTCGAATATGGATTTTCCAACTCTACCTTTTCAAAACATAAACTAATATAGCTTTCAAAACTTACATGATAAGTTTATTATAAGATCTACAAAGACATGCAAAAATTCTAAAGTAGAAAAACAATATAGAAGAATAGTTGATCATGGGAGCATGCCCCTGCGATCCCAGCATACTGGTAGGCTGACATAGGACTGTAGTAAGTCTGTGTATAACGCAGTAATTTAGCAGCTTAATGAAAAAATTTGTCTAAAATAAAAAATGCACAAAAGTTTCTAAGGATACAGATCCATTCAAGAAACCTGTGTTCAATCCCCAGAATGATACAAACCCACGTAATAAGTAAAGAGAATCTAATTACTTATTTTTTATAATTAAGTTTATTGGTACATTATAAATATACATACATATCATATTCATCAAAGGGAATTCATACCTGTACATTCCTAATGGCCTCAGCTCCCTTTAACTCCTCTTCTTTCCCTTCATATTTACAAAACTTTATTTCCATTTTATTCTTTATTATCATTTTTTTCTTTTTCTCTTCCTTTTCTTCCTGCATTCTTTACTCTAGCTTTTCTTTCATTTTGAAGAATTTCTTCCCACATCATAATATCTATTACACATTTTGGTCCTTATTCACGCTTACAGTTTCTCATACCAGGTAAACAATGCAATGTATACATATGTGATTCCAATTTATTTCATCTAAAGAGTACGACCTCAAATTTTGTTTTAGAAATGCTTCAATTTTAACTTTCTTTTTAGCAGAATAGTGCTCTATTATATTGAAAAAAAAACTCACATCTTTTTTATCCATTTCTCAGTTAATGGACATTTGGGTTGTTTCCATGATTTAGCTATTAGAAACTGTGCTGCTGCAAACATGGGTGCACATGTATTGCCGAGGTTTGATTTTTTAATTCTTCCAGGAAGATACCCTAGCAGGGAATAGCTGGCTCAAGTGAGACCTATAATGCTAGGTGTTTTGTTTTTTTTTTAATTTCCACAGTGATTGCACCAGTTTACTCTCCCTCCAATAGTGGAGAAGTGCTCTTTTTACCTCACAATCTCTCCAACACTTGTTACTGATAGATGCAGGAAAAACTCCAAACACATTCAGCCACCTATCTTTGGCAAAGGTGTCAAACATGTTTATTGGAAGAATGATAGCCTCTTCAACAGATAGTTGTGCAAACACTGGCTTTGCACATGCTAAAGACTAAAGCTAGATCTATATCTATAAACATGCAATAAATTAAAATTAAAATGGATCAAAGACCTATATATTAAAACAGAAACACTAATTCTGCTGGAATAAAGAATAGACATAACTCTTTAAGATATAGGCGTTGGCAAAGATTTTATGAACAAAAACCCCATCTGCACAGGAAATAATACAAAGAATCAACAAATAGTATCTTATTCTATTAAAAATTTTCCATAAAGCAAAAGAATTTACCAACATAGAGAAAAGACAACCAACAGAGTGACAAATTTTAACCAGTTGAACTTCCAACAATGGATTTATATCTAGAACATACAAAGAATTGAAAAAAATTAAACCACCCAATTTTAAGACCAAATCCAAAAATGGGCATCTGAGATGAATACACACCTCTAAGATGAAGAAAAAAATGGCAAAATAATATGTTTTAAAAATGGCAAATATCACTAGTTGTTACATGCAAATTAAACACAGTGTTGAGATTTCATCTCATTACCTAAATAATGTCACAAGAAAAGACAGTTTAATAAAACAGGAAAGAATGTTGATAAATAAATCAACATGTATGTGACCTTTTGCTCATTAACAACAATTCTATAGCAAATTATGTGTGCAAAAAGTTTTTCAACAAACAGAGCTGGAACAACAAATAGCCACATAAAAATAAACAAATAAATACTTGTTGTCTTGCAAAAAACACACACATTAACCTTGAAATGGAACTTAAAATTAAGCTGAAACAATAAACATTCCACTAAAAAGACATGTGATAAACAGTCACTATCTAGGGATAAGAAAGAATCCTTAGTACATAAAGTTTACTAATCATCAAAGTAAAATTAAAATGAAAAGTTAACAGTAATTTTTGGCTTCTCATTTCAGCTACTAAATATTTATTTAAGGGGAGTGTCTTAAATTTTCAGTCTTTTATTTAAAAATTTAAATGATGGTCTTTTTAATTCATTACTTTTGCTCTATAGTCTTGAAAAACTGATTATCTTTTTTACAATGTATGATTTAAAACTATGTTCTATATGCACTTGTTTCTGCATCTTCTGATATGTTTGACTCAATATCAGGTCTATTTTTTTGTCAGTACCATGCTATTTTTATCACTGTAGCTATATAGATTCTGTAATATTATTGGTTATCCAATTATAGAATCAAGGTAATTTCTAAAAACTGTGGATAGCTATATATATTTTTATTAAGTGCATTGATACAATTTAGATATACAAAACGATCACACCCATCATAGGTCACCTGTAACTGTACGTGATACATCTTAGTTCTTATTTTTTTCCATTCTCCTCCCCTCTCTTCAATACCTTTCCCTTCCTTATTCACAAAGATATGTTTTCATTTTTCCTTTTTTTTATTTTTTTCTTTTTCCTTCCTTTCCCCAAACCCAGTTCTCCTTCCCTTTTGAAAAAATCCTTCCTATTTCAAAATATCTATTATCTTGGTTCTTATATACACTTTCAGCTTCTCACACCGGAAACTGTGGGTTTATACATGTGTGTTCCATTTATTTCACATAAAATTAAGTATGGTCGCAAAGCGAATCCATTTACCTAGAAATGTCTTATGGCTGAGTAGCACTCTATTGTACAAACAAATCACATCATTTTATCCATTCAATTGATGGGCATTAGTGTTGTTTCCAAGATTTACTTATACAGACTGTGTGGCTGTAAACATGAATGTACATATATCACTTTGGTAAGATGCTTTTAATTCTTTTGGAGACACATCAAGAAGGTGAATAGCTGGATCAAGTGGAATCTGTAGCCCTAGCTTTTTAACTAATCACCACACTGATTTCCACAGTAGTTGTACCAGTCTACACTCCCACCAACAGTGGAGAAGAGTTGTTTTTTTTTCCCACAGCCCTGCCAGCATATATTGTTCACTGATTTTTTTTTTTTTTTTTTTTTTAGATTACAGCCTTTCTTTCTGGGGCAAGATGGAATCTCAGAGTTGTTTTAATTAGTAACTCTTGAATGACCAGTAATGTTGAACATTTTTCTTATATTTATTTGCCATTTGTATTTCTTCATCTGAGAAGTGTCTATTCATTTCAATTGTACATTTAAGGATTGAGTCTTTCAATTTGGGGGATATGATTTATCCAGTTCTTTATATATTCTAGATATTAGTCCTTTGAAGAACAATTGGATAAGATTTTTTCTCACTTTGTGAATTTTTTCACACTGTTAGTCATTTATTAGACTATGCAAAAGCTTTTTAATAAGATAAGATCCCGGTTATTGATTATCTGTGTAATTCCCGTTCAGTCAGAATTTTGATCACAAAATGTTTCCCTACATCTATGTCTTCCAGATTTCTAGCTATTTTCTCTTCTATCAGATTTATTGCTATTTTATTATTTAGATCTTTGATCTATTTTAATTTTAGTACAGTGCATGGTGACAGTTATGTGTCTAGTTTTATTCTTTAGCATGTGGCATGTCAGTCTTTCCAGCATCATTTACTAAAGAAGCTTTCTTCCAGTGACTGACACTGTTGTCAAAGGTAAGATATCTGAGTGTGTTTGAAGTTGTTTCTGCATCTTCTGATCTGTTCCACTCAGTATCAGGTCTATTTTTTTTTCCAGAGCCAGAACCATGCTGTTTTTATCACTATAGCTCTGTGCTATAGTTTCAAGTCAGGGGTTATGATGTCTCCTGCTTTGCCTTTGTTTCCTAGGATTATTTTTTGATACTCTATGTTTCTTCCAGTTGCAAATGAATTTTTAAAAATGTTTTCTCTAGTTATTTGAGGCATACAAATAGTATTTTGATTGAGATTGCACTAAATCTATATAACAATTTTAGAAATTTGGCTATTTTTACTATGTTGGTTCTTCGTACCCAAAAGAAAGGGCTATCTTTCCATTTTCTAATTTCCTGTTTGATTTCCTTTTTCAGAGTACTTTCATTTTCAGATATTTTACTTCTTTAGTTAGGTTGATTTCATTTCATTTTTATGGTGCTATTACGAAAAGTGTATTTCCTTAACTCTTCTCTCACTGAGTCTATTATTCAAGTACAGGAATGCTATTGATTTTCATGTGTTGACTTTGTATCCAGCCATACAACTGAATCTGGTTAGTAAATGTAGAAGTCTTTTGGTGGAGTTTTTGGGGTCTTCTGTGTAGTGTGTTGTGTCATCTGTAAATAATGATAGTTTAACTTCCTTTTCTATTCTTATTCATTTTTTTCTTTTACTTGTCTAATTGTTCTGGCTAATGTTTTCAGAACTATTTTGAATAGAAATGGTGACTGTGGGCATTTTTGTCTTGTCCATGGTTTTAAAGTGAAAGCTTTCAGTTTTTGACCTTTCAGTCTGATGTTGGCTATGGGTTTGTCAAAGATGGCTTTTATCAGATTGAGGTAAAGACCATCTATTCCTGTTTTCTACAGAGTTTTTGTCATGAATGGGTTTTGGGTCCTTCTCTGGTTTTAGTATCTGGGTAATATTTGCTTCCAGGAATGACTTTGGGAGTATTGCTTCCTTTTCAATTTCATTAAAGAGTTTAATGAGTAATGGCATTAAATTGGACAATTTCTTAATAAAGATAAAAATAATCCTCAATAAAATGTGTATTGTATGTTAGATCATCTCACTCATTAAACTTACCAATGGTTTTTTGTTTGACACACAGTAAAAATCAAAGTTCTCTCTCTTACCTATCAATCTCAACTCACTTTATTATCTCCTTCTTTGTTAGCGCTTGCAATCAGAATTACACTCTCAAGCTCATTGAGAAAATAAATTGGTTTCTGAATTTCAATTTTTAAGAAAAAAAGCTAGAATGCAGTTAAAATTGTATAAAAGTATTTTTGACTAAAGAAAATAAGGAGATTTGGAGTTTACGATTTTATTTTTCCGTTTTTTCTATAGTAGTAATATTGTATGTTTTGTGGTAATTTCAGCAATTAAATAAAGATAAAACATTATGGGGAAGTAGAAAGTCTAGGGCAAAATTATTTTTTTCATTTATTCTTGGATTGTGTTCTTCAAAATGTTGATGCTATAAAATTCCAGATTACTATGAGCAGCGGTGCTCAACTATAAATTGCTATTAGTTTTATAGCCCTTCAATAAACTGAAAGAAGTATACAGAAAAATTTTGTAGAGAGACTGCTTTATAACCTTACTGACATATCTCATTAAGGTATTTACATAAATAGACAGGGCAAGATTAGCTATATCCACTTGATTCTTCAGTTGAATTTTTTGTTGAACAATCTGTCATTGATTCTTTCACAGATGAATCAGAATGCTCTCTAAGGTCCATGAATTTTAAAATTGAAAGTATTAACCAAACAATGTTTCAGCATCTTCATGATCCAAATGTGGATATGCATTTCAAGTACCTTTCATAAATTTGCAAGTTTTCAAGATTGTTTTTCAAATATTAAGGATGTGTTAACTTTTATTTATAGATCTTAATTTTTAATGCTATTCTTTTTGCCATAAAATGACTTTTAATTAAAATTTCATCACCATAAATTTCTTTCCATATGAGACTTTAACTGTGTCACTTTCTGGCTAACAAGTATTTACCTATGGTATTAATTGAATTCATTTAACATTCATTCATATGCTCATCCCTACCTTTCCCAAATGCCACAATTGTGGCATGTAGACTTGTTGTTTGCTATCATTAATATTTCAGCCTCTCTGATGTACTATGCTGAGCTCCATGATAATCAGCTATTCATTGATTTAGAGAATCATTTTACTCTATTATAGGTGAATTACACAATCTTAATTCTTAATTCCATATTAAATGTAGTCAGTCAAATATTCCTTTCTGAGTATCTCTGAATAGCTTATAAACATTGAAAGATTTTTCATAAAATAATAAATTGTTTTAGTTACAACTCATATGAAACTTCAATAAGACATAATTTTTTGAAAGTGAATCATTTTACCTCACTTGGAAATGAAAAGGTAAAATATTGATATCATTTACTGTAGCATTTAATGCAGTGGGTTTCATTGCATTTAGTGAAGCAAGTAATACTCAAAGGAAAAGTAAGGCAGAATGTCACTGTAGTGTTAACAGTCAGTATTAAAAATAAACCATCTTATTGAAAGCAATAAAACTGTTAAAATGATAAAGAATAATATACAAACTATTCTGAATATAATTATAACCTTCAGAGAGTAAAATCTTAATTACTAATTAATAATATGTGGAGAAGTCAGTTAAGCTACAATGAGCAATATTATACATGTTGAATGACAATGAAAAAGTTAGTAATGAGGATCACATTATCACCATATATTTAGCACTTTATACTGTGCTCTGCACATATATTTATCATGTATTTGTGAAATTAATCAATGAACCAACAATTCTTCAAAACCCTTAGAGCAATGCTTCTTGTTAGAAAAACCAATAGTCTTTTCCTTTACTCTTCTGAAAGCCATAAATCTACTACCTGTGTTCCAATAAATATAATCTAAACAATGTGATGATACTTCTTTATGTGTTGTTGGCATCACTTTTAAAATCAATTTAAAAAGTCACAATTTTCTCTTGTGGTCTTACATGCATACCCATGTTTAAAGTAGCACAATTCAAAAATAGCTAAATTTTGAAAACAGCTTATATGTCCATCAACAGATGAATAAAGGAAATGTAGAATTTATACACAAAAAAGTACTACTTTCCCATAATGGAAGGTAAACTTGAGTAATTCATAGGTAAATTTATGCATATTAAGACTATAATTGTAAATGAAATATGTAGGGAGCAGCATGATAGCTTCATGGCTGCCGCTCCATCTCTCCCTCCTGTGGGCATCCAGTGCGTCGGCCTACATTTCCCAGGATCCTTTTGCCCCACCCAGGAAATGACTGTGACCCATCCATAACTTCCTGCCCCCGCTTCTTTATAAGCCAGGGACACTCCCTCAATAAACGAGGTTTGATTGGAAAACTTCAACTTGCCTCCGTCTCTCTCTCTTCACCCTGCCCCCGCCCCGTTTTCCTTCCTCTAGGGGAAAACCCACGCATTGGTCCGCAGGCCGGATCAAGTGGTGCCCAACGTGGGGCCCCAATACGAGGAGGTCAGTGAGGATCGTTCACAGAGGAAAAGCCATGGCCATGGTACCTGGGGGACTCCGTCCCTGTGATCTGTACAGACGACTGCCTGACGTCTCGTCCGAATCACAGTAAGTGAACGTAATCGGCATGGGTCAAGCGTTAAGTGAACACAAATTGTTCGTTGCCGGCCTTAGTAAGGCCCTCAAAGCGAGAGAGATAAGGGTTAAAACAAAAGATTTATTAAACTTGCCCCTGGTTCCCTCCGG
>PVLA01017458.1:0-17322 GCA_004027455.1 Hydrochoerus hydrochaeris
GGGGAGCATCTGGTGCATGCAGGTGCTGCATTTGGTTTCCACAGGTACCCAGCACCGGACCCCACAGCGCTTCCCCCCTGGCTGCAGGGAGTGATCTTAGGGTGAACCATGCCCTGCTCCTGTTGATGGTCGGCCACGTGGCTCACAGCTGTGCTAATCCCTTCCTTCCTTCCGGTCCTGGCAGGCAGCAGCCAGGTTGTTACATTTTCCTCACTGATCCCTGCACCTCCCCGCAGCCCTGCCACCTGCTCACATGCACGCTGTGCTGTGGAGGGGGTGCTAACATCCACACATACCCCCGCTTCCGGCCCTGTCATGCCTAGGCATTGCTATGGTCAAGAGTGGCACTCTCATCACGAACCACCCTGATGAGGACAAGTAAATTAAGACAGGTTTTCTTCATTGTTCCGTGCACTGCACTGAGGCATCACATCAGTCTACTGCTTCTGTATTGTTGAAAATGGTATAGGGGAATGAAACTCCTGACCCACTCTGTGTCCGGAACGAGTTCATGCTCTCTAAAATTGAAGCATTAATTTTAGGAATAACGGAGGTTAAGAGTACAAATATTTATTGAGAGAAAGAAAGCTTCTGTCTGAGAGAGACAGAAAGGGGTCCTGAGTGGGTTGCCAAAGATTCTGTATTTTTTGGGGATTTTTATAGAGCAAAACCATGAAGTGAGGCGGGTCTAAACTGGGAAAAACTGGGAACTTGCTATGTTTAGCCAATAAGATTAATAGCTCAGGTAAAGCTGATCCAATTGGGAACAAACGGGGAAGTGAGTCATATAGAAAGCGGGCATCCTTAGAGATTCGTGACTCCTCCTGTAGGGGGTTGGGATGGTATCCTGGTTTCTCAAAATTACCCAGACTTAATCCCTAAGGTTATACTTAAGGTTGTGGTGGCATTTGTTTTGCCTCTATCCCAAGATCTGGCCCACAGCAAGAGGTGTGTGTCTCCTCCAAGGTCACCAGACATCAGGCTGGCTACTTCGAGGACCCAGCCCTGTCTGACTGCCTGTAAGATTTCCAACTAGCTCAGCTAGGGATTTCCTGCTGGTTTCCTCTGATTCCAAAGACTTTCTTCTCAGCCTGTGTCCACTGTGGCCACCATGTACCCTGTCCTTCCCCGGTGCCTCTGTGCGGGCTTAGGGGTGGGATAAACCCGTGCAGCCCCTGCCAGCTCTTCACACTGAGCTTTTTAAAGCTCACAACCCCAGTTTGCTCAGCTGAGGAAATCTAGCTACTGCCTTGAAGCAGTGCTGTTAAATCCTCTCCTTAGCAAGGGATCATTCTTCTGTTAAGTGTGTTTTCCATGTCCGCATAGCCTCGCCCACTTTTCTCTCTTTTTTTTTCTTTAACAGAGCTGGTAAATGCTGCAACATAGTTTGCTGGTTAGATGATTACCTTCTGCTGGTACCTATAATGGAAACAACCGCGTAGAAAGAGCACACTCCAAACTTCACTATTGTGCTCTCTCTCCCCTCCCCTTTTATTCTTACATTTCAGGATACAGAAATGCAGCTGAGATTGTTCAGTATGGAGTAAAGAACAACACCACCTTCCTGGAGTGCTCACCCAAGTCCCCGCAGGCCTCTGTCAAGTGGCTGTTACAGAAGGACAAAGACAGGAGGAAAGAGGTGAGCAGTCAGCACGTGGCCACCCACGGGGCGGTGGGGGACCTGAAATCGCCAGCCGCAGCGTGACCCGCTGCAAACGAAAATGCCAAGGCAAAGAGACCTCCTTTCATGCCACCAGAACGGAGAGTACCACTTTCTTCAAGACGCTTTGCCCCCAGAATTGGTGGGTTAATTAGAAACGCCCCGTCTGCCCACCTCTGAAGCCTGGTGTGATGCGAGGAAGTGTCTGTAAGAGAAACAAGATGTGTGCAAACCCAGAGGCCAGGTCCCCGCACAACGGCACCTTTGTGTGGTTACAAGATAAAAGGGGGCTCAAAAAATGTTCAGTTTCCCTCAGCAAGAAATCACACTGAACTGTGACCTTTGTGCCAGAGCGTTTTTCCTGCTCTGCGATGATCTATTTCTATTGCTTTATTTCTCTTAATTCTCAGGTTTCCCTCAGGTAACATACGGAGCCATTGCCTTTACTTAGTGACATGGAAAGAACACCTTAGGTTTGCAGATAAAAAGACAGATTCCAAGGTTTTGCTGATTGGAAAGAAGTTTTAAAAAGACATGGTAAAATGTCATAGAGTGAAATGTAGTGAATGGCGAATTCCACAATATTGATGTCATACTGTCCTGACAAATGAGAAGAGGAAAAAAATGTGTGCATATGTAGAAAGACTTGGGAAAGTCTAAAATGCACTGTTATTAGTGCATCATGAAGTCAAAAGAGACAAGGGAAGAGCAGGACCCCTACACTGCTGTATTCTCTTCTGCAGGAGACGGTTAATGAAGGCTATGTCAAAGGCGTTTATCTAGGGTACAGAAACTACACCAAAGTTACTGAAATGTTGGTTCCTTAAGAGAACATACTTTCCAACTCTCAGACCTGCCGATCCCAACATGTTCTTGGGCCTTTAGGGAAATGTGTGCTGGGATTCCAGGATATTTATTGAGATACTAACGGGGAGGCTGGGACCACACCATGTAAGGAGATTTAACTCTCCAGAGGAATGTGGGACCTCAGGGGCTCAGAGCCCCCTGGGAACCCTAGAAGTCTGACACCTAGCACAATTAAATTTTTAAGAAGTTATCTGAGATTTTGCAGTAAGATTTGTTATCAAAGAAGTCTTTAAAGTTGTACTGTCTAACTAATTTACATCTTTTAGAAAAAAATATGCACAATGACAGTAATTTCCCCACAAAGTACCTGGAATGGAACCCAAGAAGTGTGGCAGTGATTAAAATGAGTTCTTAGAGCAGTGCATAGGCATCTGCCCACCTTTCGGCTTTCCTGGGCCATGGATACCACGTGTGACAGAGTGAATGCGTAGATATAAGTAACATAACTTCCTTCAGAGTTTCTATATTGTGATTATAATGTTTCTAGGATCAGCGATACTGTAATGTACAGTATTGTCAGCAAAAAAAAACCACAAAAAACTCTATACATGTCTGTATTTCCTTTATCACAGCTGTTAAAAAAACCTATTTGTCTTAATGATTTTGCCTTTGCTGTGACAAAATACCCCACACTGGCACCCTGAAGGAGGTCAGGTTTGTTTTGGCTCCTGGTTTGGTCCGTGGTTTTGGTCTCTGGCTCCCGGGCCAGGGTAGAGGGGCAGGCAAAGGGCATGCTCCTCTTACCCACACTGCCAGGAAGTGGAGAGAGAAGGGAGAGCCATAGACAGGGACCCACCTGTCTGGGTCTCCCCTGGGGAACCCACCCTGCCCAGGCATTGGCACCAGCAGCCCTGTTGGCTGTGGGATGCCCCCCAGGGGCGATCGGGGTGCAGGCATCCCTCGCAGCCCAGTGGCCTTCTGCACACAGGAGAGTGGGGGAGGGGCATTGTAGACCCAAAGCATGGCACTATTTTAACATTTTTAACTTGCTAAATTATTTCACAAAATAACACAAGCCTCAGTGTTTAGCAATTAGATGAGACAGCTACCACTTAACCTACTTAATACCGCAGCACCGGCCTTCCCAGGTGTGTGCCAGCCAGGGAAAGGAGTGTGCCAACCAGGGAAAGGAGTGTGTGGGTCGGTTGGGGCTGTGATACCAGGAATCACTGTCATTATTCACTGGGTCACACGGGTGTGTGCAGAGCCCCATACCCCTGTGCAAGGATCTGTTTTTCCAAAAAAGGCCATGCAACTCACCAAAGTTCCTGTCCATCAAGAAAGAACCTATGTCAGAGTAGGGAAAGGCCAGCTGTAATCAGACCTGTGGGCCTGGTTTTCTGTCCCCTCCTGTCTCAGCATGGGGACTCCGCTGTGCTTCCTTCGCAGGTGAAGCTGAGCGAGCGCATCTTCACCACTCCACAGGGCCTCCTGATCCGCTCCGTCCAGGACTCCGACCAAGGCCTGTACCATTGCATCGCCACGGAGAACAGCTTCAAGCAGACCATCGCCAAGATCAACTTCAAGGTGCTCGACTCAGAAATGGTGGCCGTGGTGACAGACAAATGGTCCCCGTGGACCTGGGCCAGCTCCGTGAGGGCTCTGCCCTTCCACCCCAAGGACATCATGGGTGCATTCAGCCACTCAGAAATGCAGATGATCAATCAGTACTGCAAAGACACTCGGCAGCAGCAGCAGCAGCAGCAGCCGGGGGAGGACGCGCAGAAGCTGAGAGGGGACTACGGCAAGTTAAAGGCGCTCATCAACGGCCGGAAGAGCAGGAACCGGAGGAATCATTTCCCAGAGTCCTAATGCTTCCTTCTGTGGGGCTTTTGCTTCCGGTAACAAATGCTCTGTCTTGGACGAGCAAGTTCTGGGCAAAATACCTTGTGCTTATCCCATGAGAAATCCCTGACAGACGATGGTGGCTTTCTCCTCAAGTGACTTATGAGGACTGAAACAAGCATGCATTTCCCTGTACAGTATCGACCAGCACCAGGCACATCGTGTCCTTGTGGTGCACGTAAATATTTAACTTAACCCAGATTTTATTTATACCTTTAGTCATCTGCTCTTCAAAACCAGCTCGGTGTTTGCAGAGGTGGCACTGTTGCATCCCAAACGGAACAGGGACATGACCCTGTGATATTTCTTTCCTGCTCGAAGGGTTTGGGTTTCTAATTGCCAGTGATTTTATAAATGAAACCAATTCCCATTCATAACTTTCACCTAGTAAAAGTTATATAAAAGCATGTAACAGAACAGCCATGAAAAGAGATGTAGAATAATAGCTAAGAGACAAGAAAGGACCTAAATATTGTATAAAACATGGACGATTGATAAAGAGGAAATGATGAATTTTTATGCTTCCAGTGAAATTTATTATTCTTTTAAGGTTGTTAAAACTGTCGGTTGCTGACAGCTGTCACTCATCTTCTCCTTTCAGGAAGATAAGATGGTTAATCTACACCGTAAGGATCTTCAAAGGCAGTTACATCGGTGAGGCTTTTGGGTTTATATAGTTACCATCTTCCAAACAAAAGCACTTTCCTTTTATTGGAAGCTATTTAAGTTATTATAGACTTAAATATAAACTTAAAATATTTAATAGGTTACCGTGTTGATTATAATTTTCTTGTCTTCATGGCAAATTAAAAAACAGAAGAAGAAAACATTTTTATGGTATCAGAGTTCTACATGAGGGGTGAAACCGTCAAAATCAAAGGAGAAAACAGTGTGATCAGGAGGAATTTATAGCAAATGTGGATGGGTAACATTCACACCTCTCACAACTCAGCTTGGCGATTAGGTCTCAGTTGAAATAAACAATCTCACATATCATAGTGATTTTTTAGACAACATTTTATTGTTTTATACTTATTTATGAAGAAAGGAAAATATATATGTGTGTGAACAAAAATAGACATTCTTTATGAAGCTCTCAGATGTCTGTGTTTGTTCTTATTATATTGTTTTTTCCTCCCAAATATTCTTTTAAAAGGATGATGGTACCTATGTTCAGTGGGCTATGAATGTAAATTTGGCAAGTTTTGTGTTAGATAAGTATCTTCTAATTGCATTTGCAGATAGTTCTATTAAAGTAATTTAATAATAAAATTATTTTCTCCAATTTAAAACTTAAGTGAGAGACATGTGAGAAATTTCCTCATGTTTTAGTATTTCTCTGAAAAACACAACTTTTGCTTTATCACTTATTTTTAAGACATTTTTGTTTCCAGGTCAAAACACAAGTTGCAGCACTTACCTATTCAAAACTGTGGTACAAAAATTTTATTTCTAGTTAGTAACTCACGAAGAAATAACCAAGACAGATAGCTCACATTTTTGAACATTGCAGTATAAAAAAGCCCAAGAATCAAAATTATAGCTGGGAATGTAGGTCAGTGGCAGAACCCGTGCTTAGCACGAAAAGGTTCCACAGTTGAGCCCACTTTCAAATAATGTAAGCCTAAAAAAACTAAGATATTGATCAAAAGGAATGTGGTCATTGGTCAGAATCTACAATTGTAATTTATTATGTAGGTGGTGATAAATTTCAGTATTTTACAAGGAGGCATCAATATTGCAAAAGGAATTATTAAAATGGATATCGTGAATGATACTCATTCATGAGACGCTCTTGTTCCAGATGTACGTGATTTAAATAATCTCTACAGCAGTTGAATAGATAAATGGCTTTCCTGCTGAAGAGATTACATGTATTCCCTCCTCTACATGTACAAACAGCACCCTAGGTCAGTGTGGAGCCCAAAGTGCCCTTTGTGTTCGTGCTTAGGCTGTTCACCGTACAGAGTGAAAAAGTCAAATCGTGTTAGAACCACAATTCCCTCTTTCACGGAGGCCTGAACTGAACAGGGGGATGACAGATGGTGTTTAGTTATATACTATTTGTGCTATTTAATGCCTCCTATTTTGAACAACGTTGAATTGCACATACTTGTCTTTCTTGTCTTTTAAAACTACACAAATTCTTCTTGAACACGACTCTGCCAAATATAAAGACATTTTTCTTTCCAAAAATTCTGTCAACATATCCTGAGTATTGGTGGTTGATTGGTTTTGTTTTATGTAATTTGGCAATGTAATGGTTTAACATGTTTTCCATTTGTATTGTATATAAAATTTCCTAGAAATGCACTTTTCCCCTCCCAAAGTGTTGGTTTGTGAAGCGATTTTGGCCTGACAAAACTGTCATTTCAGTCAATGTTTATTCTGTGTTGGAAAAACTGAATGTGGTTTTCACACTGACATTTAATTGGATATTGAAGGAATCATTTGCCTGGCAAAATAAAACATTCTGAATTCCCCCAAGCATGTCTTTAGCTTTTCTTTTATAATGATGAGTTAAATTAATGATGCCAGGTGCTACTGAGGTATAATTTTTAAAGATTTTTTTACCTACCTGTTTTTGTGTAATTAATGCATCTAGGTATTCCAGATTCTAAGAATTCTAGGATACACAGGAACACAATAAAATGCTTATTGTGCCAGTAGGCTTCATTCACATCCGAACCTTAGAGATTTCTCTGTTTCCAAGATGTTTTATAAATGTGCAGCAGATACGTTTCCCCCCACTATTGTGCATCTACCCATGTCTACAGACAATTCATTAAAATGTTTTGTGTCCACATTTTCTAAAATGATAGTTTAGGAGTGCAGAGACATTGGAACCATCTACCTGGGTTTGAATCCAGGCTCCCTGTTCTATCCAGACAGTGGTTTAAATTCCTCTCACACTTTGTTCTCCCTAGAAGCTCTTCCCTGTCAAAAGTTAGGACAGAACATGTGCCACAGTGAATATTTAATAACTGTAACATTATTTCCACTTTGGGAAGCTGCCATCCTGCTAGAACAGGCAGGAAGCTTTCTGCTGCGCTCTATTTCAAGTGCATCACCAATAACTCAGGTGAGAAGATTTTATAAAATGAGGGGGAAACGCCGTGAGCGAACGCGTAACCCTGAGGACACATGTGCGAATGGAACTGGCGTGGTGCTCTCCTGTCTGCCTGGATCCGATCTGTGTCCATGTGAAGGGAGACAGAAAAGACCACAGAAATTAAACGTCTCCTCGGCTCTTTCAGCCCGTGGGTCCTGCTCTCCCGATGCCGCCTGATTTCCCAGATCTCCCTCGCATATATTGAACTTAACATTACTTTTAAAGGAAATGTTAATGTATTTTATAATTCACTGTATTTCTGAGGTTTTATTTCCCTTAAATTTTTAAAGAAAAAGATGTTGATTTTTCTCCCTCCCTTCTGCTGCTGAAGTCCAGAGAGACCTCTGCTTTGTTCTGCAGTCTGGTAAAGCCAGTTAAAAAGCAAGGTCTGGACAGACTAAGTAAGTGAAGCTGCTTATTTAACCAAATATTAAGGTTTTTATTGGAATCTCAAGCATGCTAACAAACCTATAGAAGATCATTAGAAATCATTAATGAAGCTATAGGAGATTAATAGCTGTAGATCATTTAGAAAACACATAATATTTAAAAGAGTTCATCCTAACATCTCTTTCATTTTTGCACACTCAAACCCTGCTGCAAAATCAAAACAAATCATACAATTTTGATGGACATATCACCCGGTGAGCTTCCTTGTTGGTAAACAGTTTGCTTTGTGGGCCTCTGGTACACATTGTCATTTTTATGGTTTCAGGACAATGCCATAGTGCACAACTATGGAGACTGAAAAGAATGAGTGCCAATCGTTTAAAAAGTGATGCCTTCTTCATTCCAGTGACTCCAGTATATTTGTCCGTTCACCTCATAAAATCCTACTCTCCACACAGTTTGAATTGTGTATTTCTCAGGGCTATTATGTTGCTGTGCTTGAGTGTTACTTACATAATGTGCTATTAAAGAATGGTATTATAGCAAACACATTAAATCTGTTTATTCAATGGAAGGTTACCTCACAGCCCCCAGGAAGGAACATGGTATATTTCTAGTCATTAAGTGGTTTTTCCCCTCTGAGTTATTTATACAAAAAAAAAAAATATCTTCCAAACATTTTACAAGAACAAAAGTGCAATTATTTCTGCAAGGCCCAAATGTATATATAATGGAATTATTATGAAAATAAAACTCTTCCCTATTGTTTCTCTGAATAGTTTTCAATATAGATATGGTCCTTGGCTTGGGAGATAAAAAGAAATTCCTTCTTCCTTACATCTTTTCTTAATGGCATTGTTCCAAGTTTATTTAGGAAAAACAAGTTATAGATTCGAATTCACTATTAGTGATTTGGGGGTACATGAGAATTATCTCCACTTCTCTGCTATACCCTGAATATCCAAACAAATGTGAGACCTACAATGTTCCTTCTTAGGAGTGGATAGGAACTGGAAGGTGCTGTGAGCTGTGGTTTGATATTGACAGTTTGTTTCATGTGCAGGAAAAATGCCCCACTGGAAACAAACAAACAAATAGAGATATTCCCCAAAACCCCATGCAGCACGGGGAATTCCATGTGAGTTTTTATGTGTGTCACAGAGCAGCTCTCTTCATTTATTATTCAAAACAAATCTTAATTTTCAACTCAAATTTCGGTTTGAGCTTTTCCAATTAAAGTGATATAACCCCGACACCTTTCCCTTGTTCCTGTCTCCTGCCCTAGGGTCCTGGCTCACAGGAAACCCGGTCATTGTCACCATGCCACACACCAGGGCTTCATTTTGCTACCTTAACGTGCCCCCAGGTCGGGGCAAGTGCTTGGCTCCTTCTCCAGTTGACGTCTTCACCTACCTGCTGGTCCTCAAGGTGCTGGGTGAAGCCGGTTCCCCTGTGGCTGCCTGCGCCACCCTGTGTCACCCTGAATGTCGCTGTTGCCACAGTGGCCACATTTACTGAGTAACAGCACATTCCCCACTGTCACCCATTGCGTCATCCTTATCTAGAGAGCAAGCAAGACCACACTCCATCGCCACTGAACCAGGCGACTCCCGTCCTTCAGAGCGATCCTAACTCCTGCTTCCTGTGATGCATGAGTCACGCACTCTTCACACAGCAGGTGAGCATCTTCAGGCAGCAGGGGCAGGCCTGGCAGCAGCCACGGGTTCAGAGCAGGCCGAGGGTGCACAGTACCCTCAGCAGTCAGGGGGATCACGGAGCAGACAGAGCTTGTTCCCAGTGGACAAGGTGCTGGGCCCATTGAGGCAGTGGAGGGTGTGGGCAGGTTCAAAGCCCTCATCTCTCAAGAGCAGCCCCTGCAGCTGGCCACACTGGGGCAGATGGAGCTCAGCTACCAAGCCAGGAAGGGAGAGCCAGAGATGGAGGACAGCTGGGTGTGGTGCCACTTTGTCCCGGGGGCGAGGTTCCCTTCTTTTCTGTGAATCAGGGAGGTGGGGGAGCTGTGACATCATTTGTCTGGCGTGTCCCAGCAGCTCGAAGTTGTGGTTAACTCATGGGTCCAGGCTAATGCATGGACAGGTACAAGTGCTTTTATTACCATGGTTATTTACCAGTTTGTGGCTTGTGATTGTGCTTATAGCAGTGAATCATTTTTTTTTTAAAATGAATTTGATGTGTCCTGCACCTGGCAGCCAGCCAGGTGTACAGGTGTGTCACCAAGTCATTCGGCTCCAACACCTGTCCTCAGAATGGGGCCACCTGCTGCTTCACAGGAGGGAGTCACCAGTGAGAGTGAGGCAGGGCCTGAAAGGTCATTCCGGGTGCAAGGTGGAGTCACTCACCACCTGTCTCAGCCTGCTCTACACAGGGCTCCAACTCTGGGCTGGATTCCCAGCTGCTTTTAATTTCAATCTAATTTTATTTTGGCACAAGAACTCACTGAATTGCCCTGGCTGGTCTCAGTCTCAAACTTGCAGCCATCTTGCCTCAGCCTCACCTTGCCTGGCCCCTGTGAACATTTCTCTGTGGTGTGACAGGCTTTATTCAACTTTCTGCTCCCTGCCAGGAGGTTCCATATTAGACAATTTCAACCTATTTTATAAATGAAGCAACTGAGGATCTGTCCACACTTAGAGTCTTGACTCAAGGTAAATAGTTTTCCTGGGACCGTACAGTTTGAAAGGCACAGTCTGGCTCTGAACTTCAGCAGCTTTTAAACTTCATCTTTTTAAAAAAACATTTTATTTTAAAGAGGGTAAAATTAAACATAATAAAACAGAACAAAACAGATCATAAGAAAACAATGTAAGAGACACAGATTTCAAAGCAAGACAACTGGAGATTCACCATTGTCTCTTGTTTTCTTCCACATAGTTGTTCACATATTCACATACAATGTATTCACACAAAACAAAATAGTATAAAACTACTGATCAGAACAGGATGATGAGGGCATTTTAGGTCTTCAAGACCAGACAATAGGGAAGTCAACAATAGCTGCCAGAGTGTCTCTCATTCTCTTCAAAATAGCTGTCCATACCTTCACGTATGTTGAAATTAAACAAAACAAAACAGACTAAAATCACTCTAACAAAGTATAATAGTATTACTGGATTTCACATCATGATGCTACAGAATCAGCACTGGGGAACCTTAGTGTCTTTTTCTTCAAAGTAGCTGTTCATTGCATCATGCATTATATAATCAATTCTTATAAACTGTTTAGAAGTTCTATGCATGCATGAATCTTTACATGTATACCTATGCTTTCTGTATTAGAGGGAAAAACAAAACAAGACAAAGCAAAACAAATTCCTAGAAAAACATGAAACAAAAAAGACAAATAAATAACAGTAGCAAAGAGCCCAGAACACTGACAATATGGGCCTTCAAAACAAGGTGATATGAGCATAACTAGGGTTGTTATTTTACATAATGATCTTCAAGAGCTCCTCAGATCACAATACAGTAATATGCACAATTGTTCCAACCCTATGAATGTTAACTATTTTGTTCCAAGAATTTATAGAATTTGTAGCACTATCATCTTAGCTATCCTAAGTGTGTTTATATAATTTCAGATATTTTTCTTTTCCCTCATTTTCCCTGAGATATTATTTTTCCCCTTTAAGCAGATTCTTGTCCTTTTACTGTGTTTATTGAGTTTTTTTGTATCTTATGTACTCTTACCATTTCTTACACTAGGGAGACTGTATGGTATTTACACATGTGAGTTTGATTTATTTCACTTATGCATATGGTCTCAAGTTGCATCCATTTACTTATAAATATCTCAATGTGATCATTCTTTACAACACAGTAGTATTCCATTGAATAAAAATCCCACATCTTTTTTTATCCATTCCTCAGTTATGGGCATTTAGGTTGTTTCCAAGATCTGGCTATTACAAATTGTGCTGCAATAAACACGTGTGCACATATATCACTGTGGTGTGATGTTTTCAGTTCTTCTGGGAATATGCCTAGGAGTGGAATAGCTGGGTCATATGTGACTTCTAAACCCAGCTTTTTGAGGAATCTCCAGACTGACCTCCACAGTGGTTGTACCAGTCTACACTCCCACCAACAGTGCAGAAGGGTTCCTTTTTTGCCACAGCCTTTTGTCGTTGGTAGTTTTCTTTATTCTGGCCATTCTTTCTGGAATGAGATGGAACCTAAGTGCTGTTTTAATTTGCATTTCTCTAATGACCACTGAGGCTGAACATTTTTTCATGTATTTATTTGCCATTTGTATTTCTTCATCTGAGAACTGTGTATTCATGTCAGATGCCCATTTTTGAAATGGGTCTTTGAATTTGGGGGATCTGAATTTTTAAAATTCTTTATATGTTCTGGACAGAAGTCTTTTGAGGGACAGGTGGCTAAGATCTTTCCCCAATTTGTGAGTTTTCTTTTCACTATGCTGGAGATTTCTTTCAACATGCAGAAACTCTTTATTAGGACACAATCCCAGTTATTGATTCTGTGAAATATTTTGTGTGTGGTTTGATTCTTGTTCATGAATTCTCTACCTACCCCTATGTCTTCAAGATTTCTACCTACTTTGTCTTCCAACAAATTTAGTGTTTCTGTTTTAATATTTAGATCTTTGATCAACTTAGACTTTAGTTTAGTACACAGAGATAGGCACGGGTCTAGTTTTAGTTTTTGGCATATGGAAAGCCAATTTTTCCAGCACCATTTATTGAAGAGACTATCTTTATTCCAGTGGATGAGTTTGGCCCCTTTATCAAAGATAAGGTGGCTGAGTGTGTTTGTCTTGTAGAATCTCTCAGAGTATCCCTCAGGAAAAAAAGATCCTGTAGGTACTTTTGATAGCAACCTCCATAAACATGATTTTCAGGGCCCTTGGGTGGTAAATTCAGGCCATGATACGAGAGGCCCATCACTGGATTTTGAAATCACTGCTTCCTAAGTTTTTTGATCTGAGATCCTCATAATATCAACCTCAGAGGACTACTGTCAGACTGAGATGATTCATGGAACATGATTAAACCACCTTCTACAAGGTGAACATCAGATCAATGTTGGATGCTTTTACTACCAGGAGTGGGGCTGCAAATGTCACTTATCATTTCAGCAAATATTGTTGAACTTACCATTTCAGCAAATATCACTATGTGGTGGGTACCAAGTGGGTATGGAGATCATAGCAGAGAATATAGCAAAGTCTCTTCACAAACAAGCAGGGAAGAAAATGCATGAGTAAATAATTAGCTAATTATTATTGCTGGAAAGAGATAATTGCTGGAAAGAAAACTGAAGGAAGGTAAAGAGCTCCTGTGTATGTCCAGAGAGGGGACATTCCAGGAAAAGCAGTGTACACACTGCTCTAGGATAAAGTAATGTTGGCAGGTCTGAGAAAAAAGAGCAGAGGAATGTGTGAGAGTAGAAGATAGTAGAACAGCAACTAATAACAAAAAAATCAGGTCACTTGGGTCCCGGTGACCATGGAGAGTATCAGTTTGCATCTCAGGGTCCTGTGAGTGAATAGACTGATAGAAGTGAGTAACATCCTATACAGGTATTTCTGGCTATACTTTAGTGGCCTTTGAGAGAAAAAATGAAAACAAAACAATCAATCAGGGATCCAAAACAGATTGCAGGTTTAAATGTCAACTTCTATTCACCTGAAACAGTTAACAATAGGTCTTCCCAAAGAGTGCTGGAGAGCAGGGCAGAGGTGGAGGCAGTCTCACCCACCCTGAGGGCAAAGGAGGAGAGGCGAGCTCCCCTGGAGGAGGTCAGATGACAGCCCTGCAGCTGGCGTGGGCTGAGGCTGTCAGGAGGACTTAGTCCGCCTAAGTTCTAGAGGGAGAACTGGTTAAAGCACTAATATTAGGAAACCAAACAGCCATGGCTGTTGATCCAAGGGAGTAGGAGATGGATGTAAAAGCAGCTGGGTGATTTGGACAATGACACTCTGCAGAACTCAGCTGCCCCATGGCCCAGTACCTCTTCCTGGCCTGATTTCCTGGGGAAGTGATGCGCTACAACCCTGCATTTAGAAACCAGCGCTCCGAGGGCACAAGGAGGGTTAGAGAATGGAGGTCATTGGGAAGCACGCTGTCCTTGGTCAAAAGAGTGTGACCTCAGCCTTGAATTGGAGCAGCAGTCAGCACTGAACAGTGACTCACGACTGTCAGCGCCCCTCACAGGACCCCACCACAGTCCAAGTCCCCATCCTGTTTCCTTCTCAGAATAGAATAATTATGGATACCTGTGGGTAAAAATGTTTATGGAAGATCAATGTGATGATGAACAAGAAGGGAAAGGATTTGTCTTTGTCCCTCATTAAGGAGATGTGCCTTTCCCTGTCACTACCATTGTACTCCTGAAACCATAAACTTGGATCTCAAAGAAACGTTTCCAGCCTCTGAAAAGCAGTGGAGTTTCCTGCACTCAGAGATTTATAGCTCTTGTTTTTCTTTTTTTAATTGTTTGAGACAAATCATAGAAATGTTTTACAAGCTCCTTGGAAATACTTTCACTGAAAGCAAACAATGACAAACGATTGCAAATCCTTTCCCTCCTTTTCTCCTTTTTGCTGATCCCACATGTTAATTTATCCTGTGTTATAGCACTTGCCCTGTCTCTTTCATATAATCACATCTAATCTATTCTTTTTGTCTCTTGGCAGCTATACCATAAACTTCAATCTGAACTATTTTTAATCCCTAGTACCAAGTACTACAACCTAGTGTGTGATTGTTAACAAATATGTGAATTTCATTTGGGGTTTTCCCTTTTGGATGGTGAACCATTCTGGACACTCATATAAGATATCCATAATACTATTTACTGAACAAACATCTCTAAACATGAAGAGTAGTAGGTTTGCAAATTTATAGAATTTTCAACATGGTAAGTAGATAACTCACATAACTTATCACCAAAAAGAAGCCACTGATTGCTTCCAAGACTTGGCATTAGAGAATAGCAGAGATCAAGTCGGGTAGATTGCACGTGAGTGGCGTAGACACTGTGTGAGTGTGACCTGCAGATTGCACGTGAGTGGCGTAGACACTGTGTGAGTGTGACCTGTCATCGATTGCTGACAAAGGTGGAACAGTGTGAGGAACCTGAGGATTAGCAGTGATTAAGAAGAGAGAGACGAGAGGCAAACATTTCAGTGACTGATTAATTGATGGCTCAACTATCTCCCAAAGAAACTTGAGGGGATGGAGATGGTTAAGACCTAGAAAAGCTAAAGGAGTTGCAGAGGTCCCATTGCCGACTCAGTTACTGGAATCGCCAGGGGATCTGTAGTTAGGATTTGAAACGCACCACATATGGTCAGTTATGTTCCAGTGGGAAGCTACCCTTCCTGTCCTGTTTGTCGAATGACTCACAGGCTCGCCCTTGAGGAAAAACCTTACATGGTCCACAGCCGCTGGCAACAAAACTCCACAGGCAGTGCAGCAAGCAGTCTTGTAAGATCTCCCTCCCCTCTGTGAGAGGTTCTCCTCATGTCCAAGGTTAGACTGAGGGGCGCGCCTGGGGACCCTAAGAAGGGTGTGGCCCGTGAAGCCTCATTGTATCGCTCAGGTGCCTGAGCTCCCAGTCACCTCTGAACCTTCCATCGGGGTCCACTGGCACCTTTAACCTCTGACACTGTAGAAAGCTCTCTGCTTAGTGATCTCAGTGTGTCACACCCACCCCCCCCATCCTACACCTGAAACCCAACATGTTGCCTGCCCTAGTTCTGCTGTCTCGCATCTCTGAGGAGAGTGAGCTTCAGGCCGCATGGGAAGACTTAACTCTAGGAATCAGGACAGCGGAGGCTCGTACGGTCCCCATCGCTGTGTACCTGTCAACACAGGGAGAAGCCACTCGCTGTGCAGATTTTATCAGCTGGATAATTAGTGAGTGCCTTGTGAATATTGCCACATGATATTTCAGGAATTTTATGAAAGAATGAGGAGAATGACAATACAGTTAACATTGGCGGATGGAAACTGATCTCCAGCGCCGTGGTTCACATGCGTTCTCTCCTTTACCTCTCATGTTCAAAACTAGAAAATAGTAGCTATTATTCCGCATTTACCACTTATGGGTGAAGCAGCCGAGGCGTAATATTAGGGAACTTGACAGGAGAGAGAGAAGCGAAGCACTGCCGGCTGTGGTGCTCTAGTGTTATAAGGAGCCGCCCACAGGTATCCTAGGAGATCCCTAAAGTTGCTGAGGATGTTGGAAGGAAATATTAGTGAGATACGCATAGACTTCCTGTTTTGTCTTCCTATCTAGAAACATCCGCTTCTGCAGATAATATGCCCTTCTCAGATGGTATCGGGTTATCTATTAACCAGCAGGGAAACACAACCCTTGGGACTTTCCAGCACACCATTTCTATCATAAGAAAATCAATGATGAAGACTAGGATGAAAATATTATCCATATATAGAAGTGTTCATAACATCATAGCTGAAAGGGTTTTAGACATGTTGGGGACAAATTTAATTAATGAATGGCTTAAGACCTAAAAAAATAAAACCCCTCAGGCCAGGGCAATCCATCGGCAGACATAGGGGAGCAGCTGGAACCAGAGAATGAGATGTGCTTAGCTCAGCTCACTGTGTCGCTCCGAACAGGCCAAGGACAGGTGGGCCGAGTGGGTGGTCCACGGCTGTCACACACACCGTTTACAGATGAAAAACTGAGATGCTGGAGAAATCATACCCTCTGTACCAAGCCCGGGCCCTCAGGGCATGTGTGTAATGCTTTCTCTGTATACACAAATGACCCAGAGACACTGTTATATGGTGAAGAAAAGTGCACACAAGACAAAAAAGCAATGATTCTTCTCGGCTGTCGGCCTGTAAGAGTGAGCGTGAATTTCTGGAATTCCAAACCCCGGCCTGGCAGCGGCTCAAGTGCCCCATCTCTCAAGGCCAGATGTTTTCCGTGGGGCTCACTTGGCTTTGCTCAGCTGGACACAGTGCTGCCGCTAAACAAGGCCAAAAGGGAAGGAGCAGGGACTTTTCCTCAGCCCACATTCCCTGCCTGGGTTATGCAGGGTCACCAGGGCGAATTTCTCCACATTTCTCAAGGTCCTCGAGCACCATCTTTCTGAAAGAATTGGCCTTCTTTGTAAGTGCTAGGAGGGAAGCACTTGGCCACAGCTGGAGGGGACACAAACCTCACCTGGAACAAGGCACCAAAAGTCCGCCCATGCTCCGCGCCTCTCGGAAGGCCGGCTGCTGACTGCGGGCTCGGTGCTAAGCCTGCCTGTGTCTCCCCTTCCACCCCGCCTCCCTCCCCAGACCCAGGGCCCCTCACTGGAACCTGCACCTGAGTAACCTCGGAGGGAAGCCCATCAGTCCATAGTGTGGGGGCCCTGTGGGAGTCTGTGTGTCCCCAAGGCCGTGGCTCACCGAAGAGCTGCTCTCTTCTCTTCCCCTCCCTTTCC
>PVLA01017459.1:0-17323 GCA_004027455.1 Hydrochoerus hydrochaeris
GAAGGGCTCTGTTGAACATCTCCGCGTGTTTCCCAGTGTGTTTCTTTTCTGAGTCATCCTGTTAAAAAATAGTCTATTGTAGCTTCAGGCCCAAAACAGTAACAAAGTTTCAAGGGACAAGTGCAGTTTGCCATGGATCCATTACACCCAGCGGATAACAGCTGTGATAGCATCTCTCAAAGTCCCCTGGCCACCTTAGGGTGCTAGTCCTGGCCGCAGGTTTCAGCTGCCAGCTCCTACGTAACAGATCCAGAGAAACGCTGCTAGTTCCTGCTAAACCACTGCCTTTCGAGGAGCTGCCTTCAGGTCGGAGGACCACGTCCTGCAGGGCCACTTGGGATGATTATCTAATTAGTTCCATCATGATGTACAGCTGTGTGTCAGGGGCTTCCTGATAGAGACCTTACTTTCCTGGGCCATTCTTCAGACCAAGGTGGCTGCTGGTTCTACCTGCAAGTCCTTTGAGAGACTCTGTTAGTAACACTGTAGGTTTTGTTCTATGTCATTAAGTCCTTTCTTTAAACTCATGGGTCCTAGAAGTTTTCAAAATAAGCTTTGAGGCGATGCACCCCCTCCTGGTCTTTAAAGACATCACTTGACACAAACACTTGACCATGAGCCACAAAGCAGTGACCACTGGCTCCTCCCAAAGTCTGCGCTCAGATCTACTGACAGAGGAGCAGGACTGACCGAAGCTTCATCCAGCTCAGTATCGGCCCAGAGACAGAAATCTCAGCACCGGCCCAAACCGCAAGTCCATGGATTTGTATGGTTATATACTTCCTTCTGGCAAGAGGAATCAACTGGGTATGGATTTGGAAATAATTTCGTTTTGATTGGAGTGTGGGGCTAGCTTGGCAGCGCCAGGAGAGAACAAAGGTGGGAACCATGACAGAGGAGTCTTTCCTGTGACCCCGGCCCCTCTCGAGCATGCAGAGGGCTGCTGTGACGTCATGGTAACGGCACGGTGTGTGGAGCCCCCTGCGAATCCCCAGGGTCTCCGTCCTGCTGAGAACTGATTACAGAAGTGATACGCGGTGCAGTAGAAGAATCTCTTGGCGTGTATTTCACTTCTGATATATGTTGTTCTGCCGAGCACCAAACATTTTAGATAAACCTCAAGGTCGAATTTGGACCGGAGAGATGTTTTTCATTAGCCAGGAAGTGACCTTCCTGATAACAGGGGCCTCGGAGTTTCTGGAAAACCCTGAGATGCCTCACTCCTCAGGGGACCCAGCTGGACCCTGCACGCAGGCCTCAGATCCGGGAAGGCGGTGACTTTGCCCTGCTAACCACAGGGAGGTCGCACCTATGAACTCCGCTGACGTCCTCAAGGATGCATCCTGGGGACACACCGCTCCAGCCGGTGCTTTTGTCCATCACGAGTCCAACAACCAGCCAAGCTGTGAGCATCCCCGTCCTGAGGCCGCGGCCCGAGCCCTCCGATGACTTTCTCTCTTGGCCAATCCTTCCATTTCTTCCGGAGTACAACCCGCAACCCCACATCCATGAGGGCACCACGCGTTCCTGGCTGCTGTGCCCACCCTCTTGGCACTCGGTCCTGGAAGCCATGGCACTGGGGTGTCAGCACCACCCGTCACCCCATGTGGTGCCTCCTGTGTGCTCTGACTTGGGGCACGGCCCTCCAGGGCATGAGTATATAGCACCTTCCCCATAAAAAGCTGCCTCCAGGTCTCCGTAGAGAGAAAGTCAAATCTTCCCCAGGAGTCTTGCTCTGAATGCTTCCCTGGGCCCCCACTTCAGTGTCTTCTCTGTTCCTCACAGCCCTGTAAAACCAGAGCTCATAACAGGACCACCTGGTTATTTGCCCTCTCTCTGGCCTTGAAAAGCCAGGGCTAAGGCAGACAATGTCTGGCTTGTCCTCTCGCTCCCCACCAACTCTAGCACACAGCCTACGCCCAAGCAGGCGGAGAACAAATGCAAATAAACCTTTGAATACGCAATACCTATGCCTGCACGTTCTACTCCAGCCTGTTACGTTTGGATTCCGAACTCCAGAGACGAGTGGTTTTCCCTATTTACCAAGGTATGGACAACAGAGACTCAGAAAACTTACGGCGCTCACCCAAGGCCAGGGCTCTGGAGAGCACAGGGAGTGGAGGGAGAGTCAGGATCACGGAGCCTGCGTTCCTGCTCACGGGCGCCCCCTGGTGTGCATGGAGGGCGTCGCCAGGTCGAGGAGGAGAAGAGTGAGGTCAGCAGGAGGCGGTGACCACCCTGCACCCCCTGCCAGGCAGCTGCCCATGAGCCTGCTCGGAGGCTGCTGCATCTCAGCCGCTGCTGCACTACACAACCCCTCGCTGTGTCCCTGGGCCTTGGCCATGTGTGTCCAGCTGATGCGCTGCAGCTGCAGCTGAGCCAGGAGCAGGGGTGGCCCCTGCAGTCCAGGTCTTGGGCATCTGAGGCAGGACGATCACTTCAGTTCAGGAGTTCAAGTCCAGCCTGGGCCGCTTAGCGAACAGAGGTCCAGAAAGAATAAAAACTCAAGTCGGTCTGTGATTGCCTTACCAGGGTGTAACTGACACGCATGGTCGCCCAGAGGGAAAGTGTACAATTGGATAAACACTCCCAAAGGCCATCTGCACAAGCAAGACAGGAAACAAGAAGTTAACAGTGCTGCAGGGATTTAGCTCAGCAGCATAAGCGCCTGCCTGGTAAGCTCGAGGTCCTGAGTTCCATCTCCCATACCAAAAAAAAAAAAAAAAGTCAGTGCCACTGCAGACCTGTAATCCCAGCACTCGGGAGGCTGAGGCAGGAGAATCATTGTGAGTTCAATACCAACCTGGACTACAAAGTGAGCTCAAGCCCAGCCTGAACTACTTAGTGAGACCCTGTCTCAAAAAGCCAAAAAAAAAAAAACAAAACCCTTCACAGTGCCGCTTTCTCTTCCAGCCTCGGTGCGTGTCAGGCTACCCTTTCTGTCACCACAGATCTGTCACCACTTTCTAGAGCGTCGCGTAAGTGGAATTTTAAAGTGTGCCCTTGATTTGAATGGCCTCTCTCACTGGTCCTATTTTGATCTTTATTCATGCTGTCGCATGCATTAATAGTTGATTTCAGTCTAAGGTTCTTACAAATCCAGCCCGAAAGTTGGAGGGCACACTAAAAATTAGAAGAAAAAGAAAAAGATTAGGTCTTCAGATGTGTTGTAACCTCGGCTGTCTAAATTGGTTCTAGAACTAGCAACCCTGTTATTAGCAGGAATCACACGAATAAGGAAAGACAGAACAGCAAAGAGACAAACAACTGATGGAGCTAAGCACTAAGGGGACAGAGAGGAGGAGCTGGAAATGCTTCCGTCTGTTATTCCATCCTCCGACTCCGTGTTGCCCCTAGAGACGCTGCCACCCGTTCAGCCGAGTCCTTCCCTGCAAGGATCCGAAGACCCCACCCCACCACAGCGCAAATCTCCCGTTTTACTCCCCTGCCGCAACCTGAGCAGGGAACAGAAAGAAGCTACTTTCCACTGGAAACATCGCATCGGCAGCCCGACTGCTGCTGTATTTAGAGTTGTATTGAGAATTTGGCTCACTGTGACTTGAGCCAAATCTTTCTTCTTCAGGTTCCAGACCTGGGTAGCACAGCCTGGCCCTATCCAGCCTCCCCACCATGTTACTGAGACCCCACGCCATCGAGGAAACTGTTCCCACGGCTGGAGAGCGAGCCCATCTCAGTGTCCCCCCACCCCAGCCCAGCCATGGCAAAGGTTGGTCATCTTCCAGGGTCTGAGGCTCCTTCTCCGTCTACACGGAAAGGTCCGCACAGGCCTCCCTCACTTTCCAGACAAAGGAGCTGTGTCAGGCTACGGGCCGCTGCCTCCTGGGTGCCCTCTTCTGCCTAGGAGAGCGTGCTCTTGTGCCCAGCTGTCCTTTTGCAGCCGTTCAATGGGCAAAGCCCTTTCTCCCCCAATGCTGCACATGCAGGCATCTAAATCCCAGAATTTGACTACAGTGCAAAGTCTACTCCAACAAGCTGCATGAGAGACACCGAGGTTTGCTACTTGCTTTGTAAAAAACCCATTTTGCCTCATGGCATGTTCCAGGCCTTGTGGCCCAACTTACCTGTCTAATGGGCACCATTTAAAGGGTTAAATATCACAGATTCCAAGGCTGTGGCTGAAGATGAAATGATTCCCTTACAGATAAAGAAGGCGCCACTGCAATTACTGTAAAACCCAGCCACCAACTGCCAGGCCCAGGGCAATTCTTCACCCAGACAGTAAGCGGATAGGCCTCTGGCGACCTCATCAGCACTCACGGGGGAGGGGGCCTTTCCTCCCACGCCCCACGTCTGTGCCAAGTCTTTGCTCATGCTCCTAGCAGGAGGTGTAATTACCTGGGACTTAACTGGTCGCCCTCCAGCCGTGCGGAGCAGCAACTGTTCTGCAGAGTGTTCCAGACCCTTCGGTCAGGCCCCAGCCTGTCTCCTGCGCCCTTTGAACCTCCCTGCCAGGCTGGCTGCTGAGACAGCGTGGGCTTTCTTCCCTCTGCTCCTCCTCCGCACCCCTCTGTCAGGACTGTGTACCCTGGTTCCCAATCACCACCACCTGCCTCTCCCTGAAACCTGACCAGGCCCAAGGCCACACCTGATGCCTCTTTATTCTTCATGCTTCCACGAATCCCCCTCAGAGCACTGCCTGGCTCTTTCTCTTCCTAAAGCACTTAGTTCACCCCTCAGATGGGGAAGTCCTCAGATTGTCCTGCTGGTCACTGAAGCAGCCTAGGAAGCCATGCAGGGACCATACCTCAGAAGACTTCTCCTGGGCAGGTGCTCTGCATTCTCAGATTATGGTACTTAATCCTCAAAGAACTGTACAAGACCCAAAGAAGTTATTTAATGTGTGTAAGGTCACACAGCTGGTAAGTCATAGATTTGAGCCAGGGCAGTCTGACCTTTGCACTTAGCCAAGATCCCAGACTGTAAGCTCTAAAAATGCCCTGCCGAGCTTCCAGTGCGCCCTTCTGGAAGCAGCACAGGCTGTGTGTGCAGAGCACGTGTGTGCACAGGCGAGCATCCCCCACCGGAAAGTCCCGAGTCCGAAACAGTCTGAATGCCTCCACTAGTGGGAAATTCCACACTGTGGGACATTGTGTCACACACAAAATTATTTTAAAAGCATTGTATAAAGTTACCTTCAAGTTATGTGTTTAAGGTATTTACTAAACAAACGAATTTCATTTTTAGACTTATATGTCATCCCTAAGATATCCCATTATATGTAGATGTATGGATACAGATATACGAAATCCAAAAAATAGTAAAAGATGAAACACTTCTGGTCTCGGTCATTTCCAATAAGGGTCACTCAGCTTGTCTACCCACACATATGTGAACACAAATACATGCACCCACCCATACAGACGCAGCTCGCACATATAAAGTGAATGTGTAGGGCTGGGGATTTAGCTCAGCAGCAAAAGCTCCTGCCTTGCAAGAGCATGGTCGTGAGTTTAATCCCCGGTACAGATTTTTTAAAAAAGGCCTTCTAAACATGTTAAATGGAGAAGAGCATAAAGGACACTTGGAACTGCTTGAGAACCCACCAGATAAGCCAGGACAATGTCACCATCTCAAGGTTCTTTAGTGAACTGCCACCCCAAAGGCCCTTTTCCCAGGTCGGGCCGCGTCACCAGGTTCCAAAGATGCTAACTCACTGATCTGTGCTGTCGGCAAGAACACCAAGCTTGGTTCTTCCTCCTGAGACCCAGGCATCTGGGAACAGCGGACTTTGCCAATTGCGTCTTCTAATACAGAGAATCCTGACTTTGTAGGAACCGCCTCCTCGGTGCCTGAAATGCAAAGAAACCCTAAACATAACCACCATTTCGCAAGGGACTTTCACTGGAGGACCTGAGCACCAGCAGGAAAAGTATATTCTTCAATATGGAAAAGAAGAGAAAAGAAGGAAACAGAATATTCACAACAAGCATAGTGCAGTTCACATGTTTATAGCTGAATCAACAAAGTGCTTTCCACAAACTGCAGTTCTGTGCCACACAGAATATTTCACAATCGCCCCCACTGCCAAGACAAGAAGTGGCTGTGCTGTGCTCTTCCCTGGATGTCTCTGGAAATTCTTTCCCATGTGTCTGCTTCTCGGGCTGCCTGAGCTCACAGCCGGGACAGTATATTACCCGCCCAGAGCAGCCGGCCACCCCTCTGCTGGGGCCAGGGAACCTTGGGGCTCAGAGCACCCAACACTCAGAGGGCCGCAGTAAAAAGCCCCGGCGTCTGCGATCAGAGTGGGTCACACAGCCTGGGATGCCAGCTCTTCCACCAAGGCCATGGGGTCTCCAACACTTCCGGTGTGCGGTCTCTGGCCATAAATCCTCATTTGGGAAACAACTTCCTAGACGATGTTCAGATGGAGGATCCCAGTAGGCCTCTGTCAATGCGATTTTATGGTTTGTTTAAAAACAGTTAAATAGCTATTAAGCATCTCTGGCTGGCCCGGGTCCCTGCCTTCATATAAGTCATGCATGCATTCCCTGCCCCCTCCGAGCGCTCTGACACAGAAACGGGCCCAGCTGCTCACTGCTCCACGACGGAGCAGAGACGTCACGAATCTTGCTCCTCCACTAACATGAAAATTCAGTCCAGCCACAGACCTGCACTCTTCAGTGTCCAGTGATGGCCCTGTCACTTAGATGAGCCCTGACTTGTCGCTAAAAGTGGGGGTGGGGACTCCTTGTCGACCCCAGTCTGTGTTTCAAACAGCTCAATGAAACTGACAGAATTAGAAAGCTTCCTTTTCCTAGTGAGAGCTGAACCCACTGATTTATTTTGCTGAGTTGGCAATAATTCACCGGCGGGGATGTTAACCAAGTATGTCGCTCACGGTCCAGGATGTCGGTGTCCATGCAGCCTGGAGTGGGGCCCAAATGGTGGGGGCTGCTCTCCAAGGACCCTGGCTGGCAGGAAATGCCCTCCAGAACTCCTGCCCACTGGATGGCCACTTCGGGCAGGAGCCAGGCACCAGGCTCAGTGTCCACTCCAGTGTCACTCTTGGGGGAGGCACGGCCACCGCAAACCCCCTCATGGGACACCCTCATCCAATCATTTTCAGAACATAGATCTGCCTGACAGCCTGAAACGACACAGTGTATTTCTCTCAAATCCTTTATCTATGCATCTCAAGACGGTTTTGGTCAGGACAGAGCTACGCTATTCCCTACGCGGCGGGCTGCCAGCTTTCTCCTTCTCTGACATGTGATTTCAAATAGCAGCATGTACAGCTGGCATTAACACAGTGACACAATTCAATTCTCCCGTGATGAGAGAAACCCAAGAAGCTGGGGGAACGAGGTGGCCCGATCTCTCCGTGCTCACCCATCCTGGGGTGACGCGTTCTTCTCACCGTTAGGCCCACGGCTCAAATCTCTGCAAGCTGACCAGACCACAGGCACGGAGGCAACGGTTCAGCATTTAAAAACATGGCGCAAGATTCAGCATTGCATCTGCCGAGATTAACTTCTTCACTCGCCAAAACTGGAGGGAAAGGATTTCAGCCGCTCATGGCTTCACCTGTTGGTCAGACCCATTCTCTCTGATGCATGGAGGCTTCCGTTTTGCCAAGTGTGTGAGATGTCACACTTACATTCGCGCAGGAAGAAAAGCAGAGAGCGAGGCCTGGGAGAGCAGCAGAGAGAATAGAAGCCCCCACGTCTCCAGGGAGCCAGGAAGTCCGCTGGCCTTTCTAGACAGCTCTCATCCTGAGCCTCCGCCCAGTAACACACAGAGGACACTGCTTTAAGTCTAAGAGACAGAACCTGTCTGCTGCCAACCACCTAGTGGTACAAAGAGGATGTTAAAAAGGTAGGGACCCCACCCCCAAAAAAGAACGCAACTTCCTCATGGATGCCGGATGATCCAGCTTCATCAGTTTATTTCTGTGAGTTGACAATGACCAATGCCTTCTTTCAAAATATCTGCCCTGCCCAGGAGAAGCCAGCAGCCTAACTTATTAGCACACAGGATACTCTCAAACTCTTCAGCAAAGAAGTCAAAGAAGAGTCGAGGTCATCAGGCAGATCAAGGACAGCAGAAAGGGCAGCAGGAGCAGGACCCCCACTTGATGGCCTGGAGGTTTGGCCCCAGCTGGGACAGATGCCGGGGTGCAGTCAGGTGAGCTGGGCTAGGAGAGGGGGGCGCTTTGGGGGTTGAGGGGTGATAGCCATCACACACTCACACTCACACACTTACCTTCCTCAGCAGCACCGCCGTGGTAATGGGCTCCTGGTCTCCTCAGCCGGACCCCTGTGTAGGGAACACAAACACACGGCCTTGTGCTGTGACCCTTACAAGGCAAATCTAGCCTCCAGTCACAGGACTGGACCCCAGGAAGGCTTCCACTGAGCAGCAAGAGAAAGAGACATCTGGGCTGGCGAAGGTCCCTTTATGCCTGCTAGCTGAGTCCTTTCTCCTAGGAAGTGCATGAGCCCCAGGTGGCGCCTCCTGCCTTCTCCGCGAACTCTCTGTTTTCTCTCCCTGTGTCTGGAATTCCCTTCTCTCCCTGCTGTCTGTCCCCTCATCTTCGCTGAGGAACAAGATGGTGGGTGGCTTTGCAGCATTTGCGTTGCTAGACCATGGTTAAAGAAATAGCTCAAGAACCCTGATCGTTTTAAAAGACTCTGCCGACATCCTCCAAGCCCCAGCAGTCCCAGCCTAGTCTCACCTGTAAATCCTATGCCTCCTCCACACACTGAGGGCAAAGTCAGATACACGCCGCGACTGTTCCTGCAGGACTGATGCAACTGAGACTCTGATTCAAGATCCGAAATTGGGGTTCATGACCTCCACGCCAGCACTGCCCCCAAGGAGAACACAGTGGACCCAGTGGGCCAGGGAATCCCCCTCTGGGTCTGGATTCTGAATTGCAGATTTGGCCTCTGATTTCTTGACCCTGAGGTTACCTCGGGGCTTGGCACCCCTGGAAGCTGGCTTCCAAGAGGATATTATGCCAGTGGCTGCCAGGCAGAGTTGGGGTGGTGAGACCCTGAGGAGAAGAGCAGACAACTACCATTCACCAGGACCAAATGCGACTAAACAAACAGGCTTCACTGCAGGGGACTGAGCTGGCCAGAGCATCCCTCGGCCCTGGCTTCACACCGCAAGGCTTCTGGCTAAGCGGGTTGCATTTACTGGGTTACCTGGCTGTCGGTGGGTAATGACCAGAGCCTGGGAAAAGGACAGGGATTGTCTCCGAATTTCTCCTCCGTCAGGAGGGCTGCCATCACACTTCTGTCCATCAAAGCAATACAAATTGAACTTTAAATCATTGTCATGCTCTGAAATATTGTTGGTGGATAAGAAATTCTTGGAAAGTTCTCACAGGTGCAAAGTGGTTTGTCCTAACTCTCTGTTAAATTACTCAATGAAGAGAAATATCATTTTCTTTCAAAGGCTGTGTGTTCATGTTCCCTACACAGGGGTCCAGCTGAGGAGACCAGGAGCCCATTACCACGGCGGTGCTGCTGAGGAAGGTGAGAGTGAGTGTGTGTGCATGTGTGTGTGTGTAAGTAACCAAGCATTTCCCCCCAAACCATCGCCTTCAATGTGACTTTCCTTTTACACATAATTAAGTTAGTGCTTAAAATTTTTACCATAAGTTAAATAGGAATAACATATTTTCCAGCATGGTAGATATAAAGCTTAAATATATATTTTTATTACAAACATACAACTGAAGATTTAGCTCCAATTTGTGCAAAATATCTCCCACACTGCCTGTTTAGGTAAAACTAAGCCTGATTATCAAACCAATTACCAAATCAAACTTAAGTCAGGAAAACTTCAATTTTAATTTGTCAATTTGAACACATGTTAGCAAATGTATCCATGAAAATTCTTTATTCTGAGATTCTAATTCTGAAATGGATGGGCACGTGGATGGGTATACAGATGGGTAGGTGGGCGCATGGATGAACGGATGGACAGATTGATCAATCAATCGATAGGTAGGTAAGTAGGTGGATGGATGGATGGATGGATGAACGGATGGATGGGTGGATCAGATCCTTGCTGAGAGTTTGTCTCTTTAATGAAATAAGATGCCATCTCTCTTCCATATTTTTTAAGAAAAGTTCTTTTTTGTATTGGCCTCTTGGGAGCCCACCCCTGTAGGCAAGGCATTATTAAATTCTGCTCTTAAGTATATCTTGACAGTATCCTCTCCCCCAAGGAAATGTGCCATAGTAAAATCCAAGGTTGAGGAGACAAATTATTTTCTTTCAGAATATGGAAAAGGGGTAGTTAGGAAAGTCAAGGAGACCCTAGCAGACCACAGACAAGCTAACCTGGGCAGACAGCTTAGCACGGGGTACAGATGGGAGCTGAGGCTTGGGAGATCCATTTCCCCAGAAACATTCACCCTCGTGAACCTCCACGTGGCCCCAGAGGCACGCACACCCCAGGTAGCAGGCGGCTCATCACTTGGCACAGACCCTGGCACCCATCCAAGTTCAGTGATGTGGGGTTCAGGTTTATATCCTCTCCCTGATCAGTGTATTACTAAATACTCGTCCTCACCCCACCCCACCTCCCCTACCACTACCACCACCTCCAAAAAAACAGTAAGTACAGCCAGGCACAGTGGCTCACGCCTGTAATCCCAACACTCGGGAGGCTGAGGCAGGAGGGTTGTTGTAAGTTAGAGACCAGTCTGGGCTACAAAGTGAGCTCAAGACCAGCCTGAACTGCCTAGCAAGACCGTGTCTCAGACAAAACACACACAAACACACACCCCAGTACGTACAATAGCTGGCATTTGAGCAAGTAACACGTGCAATAAAAAAACTAAAATAGATTAGGTTTAAAACCCCCCAGCAGAAAGCCCCTCATTCCCAGATCCCTGCTGCCTTATTCATGATGGTGGTCCTTCAGTCGCATCCCCAGCAGTGAGGGAAACAGCTTCTTCCCACTCATCGGGTCACAGTAACTTTTTTGTTCACCCTAAGCGCATGGGACAAGGGTCACTGCCTAATGGCACTGACAACACTGCTAATTGAAATCCCACCTGGGTCACGGAGACCAGCCAATCTCCCCCCACCGCTCGGATGCTCCTCCCCGCCCCCACGCTGGGCGCCAGCTCCTAACTCATGGGCACGTCAATCATCTGACTGTGTGGACAGCGCAGCCACGGCGACCCACGAGTCACAGCGGGCAATGAAATATTTGCTGGATTTCTGCGTGCAGGCACACAGAACATAAGAAAGCCAAAGGGGTCTGGGCTCTGTCTCAAAATACATCCGCGTGAGAACACTCCCCAACCGTTTTAATCCTTCTGTTAAGCACTGTCAAGACTTGGTCAACGCTAGTTAAATCCTGAACAATAGCTAATGAACTATTCAATGAAACTAACCAACCTTACATCCTGACCTCGGGAAAGGTCACATGAGCCAGTAGCTCAACTCCAGAGCCAGGTAGCAAAGTCCCACAGGCCCTTCCCGAATGGCCTTTGACAAGAAGCTCTGCCAACAGCGCCACCTCGAGGTCAGTTGGGCGTATTGCTTTCCGGCCAGGTGCAGACGCACGCATACCCTCTTCCAAAGGCCACCTTAGTGAGCTTGATCACACTTCTCCCTCCCTTCTCCTCGGAGAAACACTTAAAAACCCCACCGGCTGGCCGCCCAACACGCTCATCACTGACTTTGACAATTAATCCTGTGTTTGGGGGGGAAAAAAATAAAAGCACTGATCAGATGTCATGAGAAACACACAAGGCAGAACTTTCTATAAATCTTAGGGAACCGCACTCCCCTGGGAGAGAAGCCTTTGTCCGCTCCACCTTTTCTGGGAGGGGAAAGTGCATCATTTATTACCTTTGTCCTGGGATACAACTGAAGCAAGGAAGTCGTTTTGCAGTCAACCAAACTTCAGCAGACTGACATGTTGATTGTGCCTGCAGCTTGTGTGAGTTTAGTTCTTTTTTAGCACCTAGGCCTGTCACAAAAACATCCTCTCCAATCCCAATATTTCTCAGAACTCCACTGGCGTAATAGCTTGGAAATGCATCATCACCCAGCCACTCCACTCTCTCTGCCAGCAAGTCCCCCAAGGGAAGCTCCGGCAGAAGGAAGAAGTTGTCACAATCACTTCACCAGAGAAAGTCACTCTGCCACTGGACCTAGTCAGCTTTCCCAAGACGTGGCCCATTTGGGACACCCAGAGCCGCACTCTGGTAGCTGTGTTTTTCCTTTGCAAGGAAACAGCAGAAACCTATGCTTTGTCTTCCCCAGCGAAAACGCACTGGGCACACACAGGTGCCCACCATTGTGGGAGTGCTACCGGGAGGGAGACCCTAGCCTGCGTGTAAACCAGATTTGCCAGCACCGGGGGACTGAGTGACAGGTGAGCCAGGCAACGCACGCACGCAGGCAGAAACGTGTACTTAAAACCCAGGGCCCAGTGTGCGTACCAAGGCGGCTGCAGGCCTTGCAGCTGCACTTTTGGCCCTGAGTGTTCTTGTGGAGTAAGGCAGGGGTGACCTCGGCTCCCGCCCCAGTTACGGCTGCCCTTGTCTTCTGTGAATCGCGGGTTACCTCCTGTGGAAGCGAACACCTCCAGAGATGGGAAGCAGTCGCCCCCTTGATGGATGGAAAGATGGTTTCATAGCCAGAATGGCCTGTGGCAGCGCAGCCCAAGGGTGTAACAACGGTCTTGTCTTCCCAGAGCTTTCAGCGCCGCCATCTCTGTGTTCACACCTCTCGCACAGAATGGGCTCCCTGGGGTGCCCATCCGTTAGCTGGCATCGTTCCTGGCAGCGATTTCTGGCAGGCTTGCCCCATGGCTATCAGTATTCTTAATGCGGACCGAGGGACAGCTGGGATCTGCTGATGTCTTCCAAAATAGCAACAAAATGTGACCTAGAGCTCTTTGAACGCTGCAGACTTCATTAAAGCTTAAAATGTCAAGAACCCACGCCATTTTCAATGAAAGCAATTAAAACTTGACTCTGGATGTAAGTAACCAAGGCCCTCATTCCTGGGGGTGGCCCTGAGCAAAATGGCGAGTTCACAAAATAGGTGCATCTGTTTCCTCCTGCCACCAGAACAAACGCCAGGAGCACGACGCTTCCAAGCAATATAAAAGCATGACCTCCAGAGGTCAGAAGTCCAAGAGAGATCCAGAGGTCAGAAGTCCAAGAGAGATTCAGAGGGCTCCAGGTAGGGGTCAGGAGCTTGAGGGGAAGCCCGTTCCTTGCCCTTTGGTTTTCAGAGGTGTCAGCCCTGGCTCGTGTCCCTTCCTCTACCCTCAGGCGCTGGAAGCGCCTCCTCACACTGAGCTGCGGTCGCCCTCTTCTGCACTTCAGGGAACTCTGTGGTGACTCTAGGCCCATCCGGGCCACCCACGATGATGTTCTCCCAGTCTCAGGAGGGCTGGTGAGCAACCTCACTCTGTGTGCAAGCAGAATGGCTTAAGTGACATCACACAGTCTCATTTCCAGGACTGAGGATAGAAACACCCCCAGGGGCCACGATTCAGGCCATCATGGCGCATCTCCAAAGGCCCAGTCCCCTACTCGCTCCCCTCCTTAGTAACTCTGCAGCATCAGGGTTCTCGGGGTCACAGGAGCCATTCATGGGATGTGGTTGGCGAAGGTGTGACACAATCGTGGTGGAACCACATCACTGCATGCCTGTACCAACCCACAGGACACAGGACACCAAGCAAGAGTCCACTGGGCCCTGGGACCGAGGGGAGGGAGGTCCCTGGTGACGCACACCCTGCTCTAGTGCGGACGTCACCGCCAGGGCAGTGGGTGTGGGGAGGAGGGGCTGTGGGCCTCCTCCAAAGTTTCCCTGGGGTGGGGGAATGGGCGCCCCATGTCGCAGCAAACAGGACTTCACTGCTGCGTTTCACACCATAGTTTATGCTCCCTGCTCCTTCTGAGCGGGCGACTGTGTGGGCTCCCTGGGGGGCCGGTGAGTTCTGCCTCCATCCACCGCGCATATAATACACCTAGCACGATTCTGGCTTTTCTGTTTTTCTAAAGTTGAGCACAGGACTCTCCTAGAGTCAGGCCGCTTTTTTTCTAGTATGATCTCTGACAGGTATATCACCTACGGCATGGCCCGGCCAGGGGACTGACCAGAGCCAGCACTTCGCCCACTGTCCCCTCTGCCACCTCTCTGGGGCACCAGTCAGGGCACCCTTCTGCAGTCAGCCCGACCACCCGGCGAGGCAGGCGGATCTCAGCACCCAGTCCCTACACTCAGAGCTGGATGTGGCAACGGCAGCCCCTCGTGGTCTGCTCCGAGGCCCGGGTGATGCCGCTGACATGGAACACCTGGCACAGGGGCCCCCGGCGAGGACTGGAGACACGCAGGCTCCTTCAGCGTCGTCACTAAGGTCGCCCAGAGGACCCCTGGGTGCCATGCAGCACAGCAACTCGGTTGGTAAGAAGCAAGATGAAACACTGTTGATGGCCATTTATCGACGCACAGGTTAGCAGCACAGGAGAAGCTGTGGAGTAGCCAGGGGGTCGCACTTACAAACCACTGCACCTCCTCAGGGGCCACTGACTCGCTACCACCATGGGCCTCCAAGCCTAGGTTCGCACCTCCCCCAACAACTCACCCCACACTGCCCCCAGGCGCATCCTATGCTGGGGCTCTGCACCCAGAGATTCAACCAGCCATGGGCAGAAACATTTTCCGTCCTGGGAGGGACCCAACCACTAATGGCAAAACAGAGGTCTCTACTGAACATGCGTCCACATTTTCTTGTCACTCTTCCCTAAATAATGCAGTATAACAACGGTCTGTATGGTACTTATGTCACATTAGGTATTAGAAGTAATCCAGAGATGAAAAGTAAACGGGATGCAGGGCGAGGTGGTGCACACCTGTCATCCCAGCACTTGGGAGGCTGAGGCAGGAGGATCATTGTGAGTTTGAGGCCAGCCGGGGCTACAAAGTGAGTTCAAGGCCAGCCTGAACTGCATAGTGAAACTGTCTCAAAAAGACCAAAAAAAAAAAAAACCAGCAAATGGGATGGGGGTGGGACAACTCAGTGGCGGAGCATTTCCCTACCATGTGCAAGGCCCAGAGTTCAATGCCCAGCACCGAAAAGCAGCGTAATACCGCAGGACTGCTGAGGGTACCTGCAGATGCTACTTTCCATGAGGGACTTGAGCATTAGTCCTTGGGGACCCCAAGGACTCATCTTGGGTGTGAGTACCTAGGGCATCTCTGAAATGACGAAAGGGGAACATAAGCCAGCAGCTTGGTCCTCAAAATCAAATTCTCCAGAGGTTGTCTACACACAGACACATGGCTTTTACAAATAATACCTACAGGTTGGACTCAGGTGACTTCGGCAGGACCCCTGACACCCAAATGGTCCCAGTTTCCTTGGCCATCGCCCTCCAGTGAGCTGAGGACTCCAGAGACGGCTGTCAGGCATCCTGGGTTCACAACCCCTGCCGAGAGGGCCGTGGGGTCCTTAGTGTGGAGAAGCACAGGCCTATAAATCCAACCCTCAGGAGGCTGAGGCAGGAGGACTGTTGTGAGTTCGAGACCAGCCTGGGCTATACAGTAAGCTCAAAGCCCACCTGGACTGCACAGTGAGACCTGTCCCCAAAAAAAAAAAAAAAAAACACCCACACATGTGCCCAGGAGGGACTCGGAAAAAGGTGAGCCACGTGGGGAAGCAAGGTCACAGCAGCTGGCCTGGGGCGCACTTGTGATAGGAAGGGTGGGATCCGCCCTGCCGCGGGCTTCACGCTGCAGAGAGCCGCACAGGGCCGAGGCCAGTCCCAGGCACTGCCTGCAGCGTGGCCGGAGCCGCAAGCCTGACTGTGGATGACCCAAGGCAGTTCTCCCGGCTCCGGCCCGGGGCGTCCAGCAGCTGGCTGGGCAGCAGGTCAGCTCGGCTCCTGTGGGCCGGGCCTTCTCCTGCTCTGCTGTTCAAGTTCCCTTCCAGGGACTGTGCGCCGCGTCTGTGCCGCCATATGGGCCTCCAGGTCTCTGCTGCTTCCCTTTCCATGGGAAGAGGAAACACAGCTCCTGATCTGGGCCCAGCGAGCTCAGAGAACAGGGTCCCTTTGCTCACGCATCCTCTGTCATCACCCGGCTGTGATGACCGGGTAAAGCCCTTCCTCGGGGAAATCCTGCAGGCTCCCTGCAAGGTGAAGGACCCAGAGCCACGCAGTCACCTCAGAAATGGGCAAAAACTCTGGGTGACGATCTCTGCAGTACGATTGTCACTGTTAAATAAGTGACTCGTTTCCCAAGGCTGCGTATGTTTAAGTAAAATCCCCAGTCCAGCCCCGGAACATGTACCTAGGGGCTGCTGGCCCAGTTCCCAGCAGAGAAAAAAGCACTGCCCGGCCGGGGCCCAGTCACACCGCAGAGCCAGGTGACCAGGACCTTGGCGGGCTGCCCTGGAGGGGCAGGCTGCCCTGGAGAGGTGTGGGGAACAGTGATGCTGATGAGCGACTCCACGTGGAACCTTTCAGGGTGAACACAGTGAAAGCAGGAAAAAACAGAGAGAGCCACCTGCGTGGAAAAGGCTTGCAGTTGACCCATGGACTGAACTTGGTTTTACCCCTATTGAGTTCCTGAGTCTCATTCTAATCAATGAGGTGTGATCAAAACATACGAGGAGTGTTTACTGTTTTTTTGTTGTTTTTGGTTTTGTTTTCAAAAAAAGCACCACGATAAAAGATGCATCGCCAGCCTGGTGTGGTGGAGCACACTTGTAATCCCAGCACTCAGAAGGCTGAGGCAGGAGGACTGCTGAGAGTTCAAGGCCAGCCTGAACTACACAGCAAGAACTTGCCTGAAAACACCAAGAAAAAAAAAAAAAAAGACAGGTTGCCATTTAATCCCCTACAGAAACTTTGCCCGAGCTTCAAACACAGTTATTAATCACTGTTCTTACCGCTCTGTGAGGCAGCTCCGCAAATTCCCTTTGTGTCACCTTCAGCTCTGCTGTGTCTGTCCCCAAACTCGAATCAATTCAAAGCATTTACCTCTTGCAAACGAGCCCAGAGCCACAGGGCACCAGGTGGACGGGACAGCCGTGGCCCCTGGCAGGGGCGGTTACCGGAGCTTTGCTCACAGACATGGGAGGACTTCCAGGGGTGCTTCAGAAACCAGCGAGAAGACCAGGATAAGGGTGCTTGATGCCACGGGGACGATTTTGAGGAAGATTAATGGTTCTGTGTTTTTCACTGTAGTAATTTTTTATTTAAGCAGTGTATTTTCAATCCCCCTTCTACTAGCTCCATGATACACATGGTCTAGCAGCAGGTTCATAACCAAGGATTTGACAAATTCCTCCAATTCTAGTTCTGGTT
>PVLA01017460.1:0-17322 GCA_004027455.1 Hydrochoerus hydrochaeris
AGGTGCTAATGTCAAGGGTCTATCCAAAAGGAAAAAGCACCCAAGTTTTTGGAACACAGATATGATCCTGTGTCTTCTTCCCTAAGTGTTTGTAAGACAAGTGTATAAATGTCTCCTTGGTCTTCATTTTTGGCTACTGAATCCTGAATGCATTCTACAAGGAGGTGAGCTCTTTCTGGAAGAGAAACATCTCTTTCCAGAGACTCTGCACTGTCCCAAGCCTGGGGGATTTCGGAAGATCCCCTGCATTTCCCCAGAGCAGGCAAGCCTCCCTGAGCCTTCCTTGCCAGAGAAGAAAGCAGAGTTCTGACAGCAGTGTACAACACACAGCATCCTGCCGCCCAGCACATGCACCACTGTCCGCCTGACCACCCAGGAGCAGGGCACACAGCTATGGGAACCTGACAAGAGGCCCTGACCCAGGGGCCAGGGCCAGGCTGCCCAGTTGTCCCTAATCCATCCTGAGCATTAGACAGCACCTCCCATCTGCCCCCAGCTCCCTTCAGCTTGGCAGGTGAATTTCTGTGAAGTTTGCACAAGGAGAAAAAGACCAGGCTTTGGACTTGACTCAGTGTGGGTTTGACACTATGGGCAGAGATGACCACACTGTCCCCACATTTGCAAAGTGACTGGGCTGGCTGGAGCACTTGTGTCACCTATGTAGGGGCTGTTCACAGGTTTTCTCTGGGCCCCATAATTCCGGCCTTTCCTTCATTCCGGGAATCGCTCTCTCTCGCTCCTTCTCCAGATTCTATGTCCTGCGCGGTCCAGAGCTGCCACGGTCTGGCTCCCATGCCGGGGTCCCGCCTGCTGCCAGGATGGGAGCTGGGTGTCACCCACCCTCCCTGGCCTCTGCCCTCTCCGGCAGCACAGCTGTTTCTCCCTGCACTCCAGCGAGACAGAGTCGCAGCGCGGGGATTGGAGGAGGGGCTGTGACCTGGTGGGGATGGGCGCGTGGTCTGGTACCGCCCCCTCGGAAACTCGGCCCAGAGCAGCTGTGGGAGGTTCGGAGAACAAGCAGCCCCTCCTCAGGAAGGAACTGGGGTCTCACAGTCCCCATCAGGGCACACCCCCAAAGATCAAAGAGGCCGGGCCTGAAACCCAGGGGCTCCCCCAGGCCAGGCAAGTGCTCTGCTGCTGAGCTGCAGCCCAGTCGGATGCACCAGCTGCTGCAGGGCTTGAAAGCTGAACGAAGGCAGCGCCCCCTCCTGGTCCAACCACAGAGCCATTTCCTACAAACGCAGGTGCCGTGGGCTGTGCCCAGGGCTCCCCAAGAGTTGTCTTCTGCATGCTGAGGACCCTGCCCATCTGTGTCCTGTGACGGCCCTGCCACCCACGTCCTTTATTTCTGCTTCTTTCTGGCACCACCTCCCCTTTTCCTGTCCCCTTGGAAGCTGAGCTGTGAGGGCAGGCACAGGCCCTTAGCTCTGCTCGCCCCACCCCTGCCCAGCTCCTCCCCACAGGCCTCACCTCCTGCCTGCTGGCCTCATCCTAAAACTGACCTGTGCCCCCTAAGACGGGAAGACTGAGCCCTGACAATGAGGGGACGAGGGAGCACCATCCCTTGTGTGCAAGAATTCAAGGTCTGGGCTGATAGGGGCACAGCCATGCGTTGGTTTGCAAGGGCTCTGCTATCACAGAGCCTTACAGACCAGATGGTCTAAAAATCAAAATGTGTTTTCTTACAAATCTGGAGGCCAGAAATCTGAAATTGAGATGTGCTTGCTTCCTGCTACTGTAACAAAATACCTGAAAGCATCAACCTAAAGAGAAAAAAGGGTTGTGTTCAAGGTTTGAGGCTTTGGTGGCTTCAGTCTGTGGCTAAGTGGCCCAGTCACTTTAGGGCCTGAGGTAAGGCCACATGTCATGGTGGGGAGAGTATAGTGGAGCAAGCTCTCCACTCCTGGTGGCTGGGAAGGGGGAGAGGGGGACCCAGGGCCTGCATCCCCTTCAAGGACATGTGCCCAGCGATCTATGACCTCTCCTGAACCCTGCCTCACAGAAGTTTCTGTTAATCCCCAACAGTGCCAAGCTAGGGACAAAGCCTTACAGGCACAGGCCCTAGGGACACCTCAGATCCTAACCGTGGTATGAAGTGGGCATAGTCCAGAGGCTCCGAGTCCCCAGGAGGCTTGAGGGCAGGTGGCCGCTTTTCTACCATCTCCACCCATGGTCCTCCCCTGCCTGTCTCTGTGTCCCCATCTCTTCTTATGAGGACCCCAGCCCTCCTGCCTTCTGCTGCACCCCCTCACCGCCTCATTTCATTTAATTCACCTCTAAATTCCCAGGCACAGGCTTAGGACTTTGGCACGAGGACCCAGCAGGACACCATTCAGGGCACGCCAGCTTCTCTCAGTGACACAGTCAGAAGCTCCTCTGCTCATTGGGGTCCCGGGCACATTCCAAGCACAGTCTCCTTTGGACTCTGTCGTCCTGGGGGAGCGAGGTACCACAGGCCAGGCCCGTCTCACTGGGTGAGGTCATGGACACCCTGCTGGCACTCACCAAACTCCTGAGCAGCCGCTGCCACACGGTGGGTTCCGGCATGGGACAACATCTCAGGACCCAGCAATTCAGCCACCTGTCAGCTGGTGACAGGACCGTGGAGAAGCATCATCTCCTCTAACCGTGAAGATCCGGGGCAGTGTGGGCCAGCATCCTGGTCACTCTAGGTGGTGGCCCCAGGCTCGTGGTCCCTGGAGGTTCTGGGACTCTGAGGACACCCAGGCCAGAAGGATAGAGGTTCACCTTGGGAGCCCAATCTGACCAAGGAGTCAAACTCAAGAGCGCAATTTCCCAGCTCACCATGGACAGATGGGGCATTGCAGGAACGCAGCTCTGGCCCAGAAAGAAGATGGCCTGGGAGGTGTTCCCAGGTGTAGGAAAGGCCTTCTTGCCCGCCAGGGCCTCAGGCGTCCAGTACCCAAGAGCCACCTGGAGGCCCAGGATGACGAGGTGCAGCCAGTGTGATGGTAAATTGGTCCAGAAGGTGGCGCTCAGAGCTTGAACTTGTTTACCAGGTCTCCATTGAAACTGGATTTAAAGTACAGTATCATTGCAATTGTGGACCAAATATGGTAGAGACTTCGGTCTCACATTTAGCTGGTTTTATGCTCATCATGTATCCCATTGAGTCACCCTGGGAACTATTGGAGCTACTTTCCCCTTCCTGAACCTGCAGGTGTTTATTTAAAACCCGGGTGTTCAGGAGTTGCCAGGGAGGGGCACCTCACACGTCCCCAAGCCCAAGGCTCATGTCCAGCCCACACGGCTCTCGCAGAAGACAGTTTCTCCTGGACAGCAGGGCAGCCCACAGGGCAGCACCAGGCCCTCTGTAGGGCCGATGCCAAGCATCTGGGCACTGGAAGGTCCCATTTCTCACCCACACCTCCCCAGCATCAGCCACCTCCTCCTGTCCCACTGCAGGCCGGGGCACCTGGGTGACCTCTGACTCCTGCAGCCCACAGTGGCTGATACCCAGCCAACTTCATATCCGTGTGACTCCCGTCCAACACGCTGGCCTTGACCACATAGCTGAGCTGTCGCACTACCAGCCTTCACCTCGTTCCTGCCACCCTCATCACGACAGTCGCCTCCCTACCCTCCCTCACCTCGCCACCCTAAACACACACTCTTTTACCAGCGCTGAGATGCTGCACCCACCCCACTGTTCACTCATCCTTGTTTTAACCTCCCTCCACCCACGTCTCCACTGTCCCTCCAGTGCCACCACAAAGCCGGGCACCTGGCCATCCTGCTCTAAGTGCCAGAAAATTCTTAGAAGCATCTTAAAGGAGAACATGTGAAGGAGGCCAGGTCATTAATTGGCTGCTAGAACCTTGAAGATATGAGATCAGTCCTTGTGCCTAAAGGGCTCTGACACTTCATGTCAGGCGGGGAGAGGAGAGGACTCAGCCCCTGGGAATGTAGATTTGGGAGCAGCTAACGGCCAGCCTCACCAAGCAGAGCCAGGAACCCCAGGCCTCGCCCAGGGCCCAGCACCCAAGAGGCCACACGGCTCCCTGCCCAGCTCTGCACTAGGCTGCTGCAGAAAACTGTGACCGAAGCTGTCACCTCTACCCATCTGTGACTGATAGACGCTGGCTTGTTCCGCCAAGCCAAGCACAAACTGTCTGTGAGACGCCGGCCTGCCTGCCCCAGCCCCGGGATTGGGACGATTGGGACGGAAATGGAAACTAAAGAGGCCTGGGCGGGAGAACGCTGGGAACCTCAGTGAGGAGAGTGGAGAAACGAGGCGTTAGAAATGAAGAGGCCCAGAGCTCACACGTGATCTAACAGGGCCATTTACAGAAGAGCGTGCAGAGGCTTTGAAAAGATCAAAGAGGGGCTGAAATACGGGGAGGGTAAATGTTTGAAAAGGCCGAGTTTACAAGGAACCAAAGCCAACTTCCGAAAAGCAGGTGTTAAACTGGAAATTGAATGGAAGCGGAACTTAAGGGAAGGGAAAAGTGGGGAGTGATGTGTGGAGCGGTGGAGACCTGGGGCGCCGGCGGGGAGGTGGGGGAGGCAGCTTCTCCTCACTCAGGCTGAGCTGACCGGCTGAGCTGACCACCAAGAGGGACCAGCACAGCAGGGGGACTGCCTGGCCAGCTGCTGCCTGGGGGGACTCAGAAGGGCTGGGTGGGGGTCACAGACTGCCAAAGGCTGGAGAGCGAGCCCTCCTTAGGGGGCACTTCAAGTCCTGGGTCTGTCCTCCAGTGGTCACAGGTGTTGTGAGGGGACCAGGCAAGTCTTCATGCAGGTCTGGTGCACCGGGTCACTCTGAGTCTCTGAGGGACAGTCAGGCTGGGCATCTCCCGTTTACACCAGAGTGACGTGTCTGACCTCCGCCACCCACTGCCCTCACTCCTTCCTGCCACTTCTGGTCTGGACTCATCAAGCACAAGACTGGCAGAACCAGCTTCAGGCTGAGCACTGTCCCCAGAGCCCCAGGGAACCTGGGGACTGTCCTCCAGGTCTGTCCCAAAGAAGTCATTGGACCCTGTCCTTCCCACTCTGTGGGCCAGTCCCAGGAGGAAGCCCCGGGCCCTCCTCAGGGTGCTGCGTGCTGAGGCTGATGGGAAATCTTTGCCCACACGAGCCCCTCGGGCACCCCCACCCGGCTGCCTCTTTCCCTCTGCCCGCAGCTTTCTCTTCCTCTGCCATGGCTCATCTCTCCCATCTGCCTGCCGGCTAAGAGAATGGAATGACCAGGGCGCCCACTGTATGTGACGCATGGCTGGAAGTAGGCCACAGCTATGTACACAAACCCCTCCCCCTCCCCGCTGCTGCCTCCCTGGTGATCTGAGGACTCTGCAGGGTCCCTGAGAGCTGCCTTCCTGCACAAGGGTCCCAGACCAGGTCAGATGCCTGCTCCTCCGCCTCACCCCTGTCCTCAGCTTGCCAGGCTGGGCTGCCAGCCTCTGCTCCTCCCACAGCTGGGGCCAGGAAGCCAGCACCCTGCACCCTGGTCAGTGTCTGCACCTAGCCCGAAGCTCTGTGAGGTGTGAGGCGCACTTGAGGCAGAATCTGTGACTCTTGGGGGTTCAGGCAGACTGGGTCCTCTGCACCCCAGCTACTGGTCCAGTTTTCCCAGACTTCGGTGGTCATCCCGGGACTTGCCAAGGGGTAGGTGGCACATAGTACAAAGAACTCTTCCTAGAGGACCCGGCCAGGGTGCTTAGACTGTCCCCAGGCTCTGCAGGACCCCAGGCCAGGGCCCACTCCCGGGGCCAGAGTAGGAGCAGTGGGGCTCCACCAGGCACCCCTGGTCTGGCTCAGCGGCCACCTGGGGGAAGAGGGTCACTCTAGACAGAGCTGGAGGGCTGTGCGCAGCCTCGTGGGGTGTTCCAGTGCCCACACAGGAGAGAGAAAAGGCCACTGGGAGGGGGGAACAAGCACGAGGCAGAATGTGGGTGCAAGAGCTGGGGATTCAGGGTGGGTGAGACAGACGCACCAGGCCGGAGAGCAGGGACTGTGGAACTTGATAGATGACACTGGGTGGCAGACTGAGCCCAGAGTCCCCACTCGAAAGGAGGTCTTGTGGGGAGGCTTGAAAACAAACTCAGGTCACCCCAGAGGGCTACATGCATCATGGAGGGGGAGGCCTGTCCAGGAGGAGGTTGCATGCTCCCAATGCCTTATATGTTTGAGGTCCTGCAGATTCCAGAAGGTAGGGCCAGGGCCACTGTCCTCCCAGTCCTGGGCCTTGTAGCCTGGCTCGGCCTCAGGGCTGCTGCTTCCCTCTAGCGTCACACTGCTGCTCCTGCAGGGGACTCATGTCCACCACCCTGAGAGCCATATTTGGCCCAGACCCTCCTGGAGGGGACACACTCCCTAGGGTCGCTGGCACCAAACACCTGTGCTGTGGCCCTGTGGGCATGCCTCGATGCCCACACATGGGGAGCAATGGAGCTCCTGGACAGGCCAGTGGCAGCACCCAAGTTCCAGCCATCGGGCTCCCCAAGGGCCCAGGGGAGCTGGCACCCATGGGACTGTCCACCAATCCACAGATCTGAGGGGCCAGTTACCCTCCTCTGGTGTCATCTACAGCACACCCCATTTCCCCTGCAGATGGCCCTTCACCCTTGTCCTGCAGGGCACAAGGCCTAAACTCAGGCCACCCTAGGCTGACTTTGGAAACTGACCAGCACTGGGGTCTCCTGGCCAGGTCCTCTGCCACAGGCAGCTTCCCAGCAGCTGAGAGGACCCTAGAAGTTGCCATGGCTGCGTGCCCTGTCCCAGCTTCTGGCCCTGCTCCTTCCCTTGTACCCCAGCCCACATCTCCAGGAGGAACAACCTGCAACCCTGGGTAAAGCAAGGAGCCCTGACCCGGGGCCAGGAAACTGAGCGCTCTGCATCCTGGGATGATTCTTATCCAAGGTTTCAGTGAGGGCTCCAGGGGCCAGGAGAGCCCTGAGGAGGCTTCCTTGGTTTGGGTGGCCCTTGAGCCCAGGGTTACACTGCAGGGTGAGTGGGAGGTAGCTGGGTTAAGGGGTGGCCAGACAGGTGCCTCCGGGGACAAATGCCCAGAGAAGTAAAGATTTCAGAGACAGGACCCCTGCCCTTGGCCACCAGCATGTCGTGGGTCCTCACCAAGAGCAGGAGCCAGCAAGTCTGAGGCCTGGATGGGAGGTGATCCTGCTGCTCCGAGGGTCTCTCATCTCCTACTCCAGCACACGGATCTCATGTGCAGTGAGCAGGGACAGTGTGACGCCCTGTGGAGCGAAGCCCTGTGTCCCCCTGTGCTCTGCTGAGCCCACATTGAACCATGGGCTGTGTAAACACTGAGAAACACAGATAGCAGAGTAAAAGGCAGATAATTTGCAAAACAGAAGGAGACCAAGAGGTGGAGGGAGAGAGAGAGAGAAAGGGAGGGAAGTGAAAAGGTTGGGGCCCCCTACGTGGGTGTGCCAGACCCCCGGGGATGAATGTGACCCTTATGGACTGCAAACATCCACTAATAAAAGTTAAAATAAAAAATAAAACCTGCAGTGGGAAAGGACACAGGGTTTCTTCTTCTTCTTCTTTTTTAATGAGATCCAGCAAAACCCTCAGGAAACTACACCCATATTTACCAAGTCTGCTCTCAGAGCCGGCTCAGTTCCCAGCTGGCGGCCCACAGCCACAGCAGGGGCTCTGAGGGTGTGGCCAACTCCCAGGACGAGCCTGGGCAGGGCCTGGTGCTGCAAGCCCAGCAGGGCCAGAGGGGAGGGGAGGGGAGGGGAACGGGGTGGGGCCTGGACCCTCCGCCTTCACCTCCACACCCACTCCTGCCAGACTGACAGTCCGCAGCGGAGCAGGACCTGCCCAGTCCCCAAGCAGTGGCCACCAGTGTTGCTTGGTCTTCCTGGGAAAGGTGGCCGTGAAGTGACCAAAATGGCCTGGTGGAAAGCTTGGGTGAGTGAGGGCGAGCGGGGAGACCGGGTAGGCACCCCGGAGGTCTGCAGCGTGGCAGGCAGGGCCTGCTGAGCCCCGCCCTGGGGAGACCCAGAAGAGGTCATCCAGGCCTTCGGGACCTCTGGCAGGGGCGGTGAGAAAGTGGTCCGATGAGATCTCGCAACACAGGGGAAGCTGGGGAGGTGGCTCCGGGGGACATCTCGAGGGGTAAGGGCACTGGCTAAGCAGCAAACCTGGGCATTTCCAAGGCCTCTGACAGGCTACTCCGGCTGAGGCTGGAGCGGCTGTGGAGGGAAGCAGCCGGCATGGCTCAAGTGCACTGGCAGGGCACAAGATGGACCTGCAAGGCAGGCAGGCTCCTAAGGGGCCTTGCACACAGGCCAAGGGATCAGGGTTGAGCCTTCAAAGCCCCGGGGAACCCTGAAGGCCTGGGATGGGGAGAAATTGGACCAGCAGCTGCTGGTGGGGACCCACAGGTGGACTCTGCAGGTCTGGGCCTCCCTGTGCCTGGGGACACCGTGGGTGCCCTGTGCGGCTGACTGAGCTGTCAGTGCGGATCACTTGTCCCCTGGGCACAAATCCAGACTGGAAACAGGGGCACAAAAGAGTGGCTGGAGCAGCCCAGCTTTGGGGTGTGGCCCTCTGCAGCGCAGAGCTGAGTCACGTCTCCCGTGAAAAGGCCCCGTCTGATCAGGTGGAGCCCAGATTCCGAGTCTCAGATAATCACCCCCTTTTTCTAAAAGCTTATTCTGGGAAGCGAGGCTGAGGCTTCCGGGTGTGGTGAGGTCAGCCAGCCAGGAGAGATCCTGGTCCCTCCCCTGCTCCCCAAGGGCAGGGCACACGGCTTAGCGCCCGGAGGGCCCAGCTCCCGGACAACCTGCATGCCTGTGGGCGAGACCATCCCGCCCAAGCATTCCAAGAGCCCTGAAGTTTGGGAAGGGCTGAGTCACCAGCAGACCGGGGAGGTGGGCAGGGCAGGGCAGGGCAGGGCTGGGTAGGGCGTGGTGTGACTCGGGACGTGGGTGAGGTCCTCACCGCCACTTGCCAGCATGTCACTGAGCTCAGTGTCACTTCCAAAGCACAGGCACCGGCAACACTCCAGTGGACACCTAGGGAGAGTAGCACATATGGGACTTTATCGGGAAGGACACAGTGTACACTTCGCATGCGCCATAGGGCAACATGTGGCCAGGCTGGCTCTCGGGAAGGAGTTTCCACCGGGATTATTTCCAACAGTTTCTGCTGTAGAACACGATGCTCAGACATGAGAGCGGAAGGTCTGTTACCAGACCTTGGAAATCCCATCAAGGACACAGAAAGATGTCTAAACGCTTGCTTAAGGGAAAGATGCCCACAGATATCCAGGGCTGAGACTCCGCCCTGTGGTTTCAAGATTCAATGCGGGTCTTAGATGAAAGGATGCATGTATGAAGGGATTGTAGGAAGGAAGGAGGGAGAAATACAAGGAAAGGAAGGTGGGAAGGAAGAAGATGGATGAACATGTGAATGGAGAAATGGATGAAAGTGAGGGAAGGCAAGAGGAAGGGGAAGGGAAGGGAAGGGAAGGGAAGGGAAGGGAAGGGAAGAAGGATAAAGACAGGAAGAAGCACTTGGGAGGCTGAGGCAGGAGGATTGCTTTGAGTTCCAGGCCAGCCTGAACTAGTAAAACCTCAAAAAGAAGAAAGAAATAAAGAAATAGAAAGAAAGAAAGAAAGAAAGAAAGAAAGAAAGAAAGAAAGAAAGAGTGAGTAAAGGGATAAACCTAGAAGTTTCTGGGTGATGGAGTGATGGAAGGAGGTAGACGGGTGTGTAAAGACCAAACTCAGCGCAGCTGAACTTTCCACTGAAGAGTCCAGTCTCCCTCGGACTCTGTGCCTCGCCCCAGGTCCCCTCCACTCCTCCTCCTCTCCCGGTAACGCACAGCAGAGGGGCCACGGGCCTAGGCGCAGGGCTCAGGGCCCCCAGGCATGGCCTGGCTGGAGACTTGCAGGTCCAGGCCCGGAACTTGGCCACGTGTTGCTGCCCAGTGAGGTCCGCTGTACACAGTCCTTTGTCCCCACAAGCCTGTGGCCCCGCAGACCCCGGAGCCATAGGGGGCCAGGCTGTCCCTGGCCCTCAGGTTCCTGAGAGTCTCCACTTGCAGGACGGGGAGGCTGGTTTCAAGCCGCCCTTGGACCACCAGCCGCACTGCCTGTCCACATGCTCTCCAGGCTGCTGCCGCTCTGGGAGGACTTTGCCTTTTTCCTGCACCCATGATGGGACAGAAGGAGCCAGCAGTGGCAGGGCCAACCACACACCCTCAGAGGGCACAACCGGGCTGGTTTCACCTCACTCGGCCTGGCCCTGGCCACTCCGGCCTGGGGACCTAGGATCTGGAGAGCTCCGTGCTGGCCAAGCTGGCTGAGCTGGTCTCAACCCCCAAAAGGTCCCCTCGCACCCTGGCAGGCTACCCCCACCGCTGAGCAGACCTGGCGCTCTCTCTCTCTCTCTCTCTCTCTCTCTCTCTCTCTCTCTCTCTCGCAGGTTGAACAGGAGGGCGTCACGATGAAGGGCAGTGCCCACTTCAACCCCGACCCAGACGCCGAGACCCTCTACAAGGCCATGAAGGGAATCGGTGAGTGGGGGGCACTGCAGGCACCAGCTGGGGACATGGGGTGTCCCCATGACCCTCTGGACGCCCCTGTCCCACAGAGCCTTGCACAGACCTGGCTTCCCGGGAGACTGGAGGGAGGAGGGGGCGGGAGCGGAGGTCACTGGCCGCGTCCTGCGCAGGAGACGTCACCTGTCGCTCCGAGCTCTCTCACTGGCAGACCGGCCCTGCGTCACTGTGGATCTCTTTCTGTAATTTTTATGTTTATTAACGCATGTTTACAGTATGTGAGGATCACGTTTGCGTGTGTCTGATTTATTGCCCTGAGCACTGCAGTCTCACAGTGCACCCTCTTTCTGGAAATGAGTGAGCAGATCCCTCTTTGTGCAGAGTAGCGCTCCACTATGTGTAAACATGTTTTCTCTGCACCCTTGTCTGTTCGCGGGCCCGCACTGGAACGGAGTCTCGCGTGGAATTTTTCCCTGAATTCCAGGGACTGAGCCCAGGGCCTTCATGTGGGCCTGTCTCCCAGTCCTCCTTCTGCATTTCTATCTTGAGACAGTGTCTCACGGAATGGCTAAGGTGGCCAAGCTGAGCTCAAACTTGAAACCCTCCTGCCTCAGCCTCCCACTGTGCTAGGCTTTTAGGCCTGTTCCCCTAGATTTGGCTGAGATAGATTTGTCTAAGGGTCTTCTTTATACCCTGAAAATCATCCAGGCATTTGGAACTGTCCAGGTGGCATGTCCCCAGTTTGGCCACCAAACATGGAGTATCCCCCACTCCCCCAGTCCTCTCTGGTCCCCCCGGAAGTAGAGGGCCTCTCATGCCATGTGTCTCGCAGGGACCGACGAGCAGGCCATCATCGACGTGCTCACCAAGAGGAGCAACGCGCAGCGGCAGCAGATCGCCAAGTCCTTCAAGGCTCAGTTCGGCAAGGTAGGGGCCAGGCCAGCGCCTAGGCCGGAGTCCTGAGAATGCGCCGGCAGGGGGCGCTGCACGCAGCACCTGCGGGATTCTCTGTCCACTGGAAGCTCAGTCTTAGCTGGTAGCTGTGTTTTATCTCCGAGATCTGTTTGTGGCTCCCCAGCCCCAGCTGCCTCCTCTCCCTTCTGCGTCTCTGCCATGCCTGGCGCTGTCCCCTGCCCCCAGGGCTCTGCTCACCCAGCCTCCTCAGCCCATCTCTGTCTCCTCCCCACACCCCAACACGCGGGCTGGCTCTCTCCATCCCGGCAAGGGCACACACATGTCACGTGGAAGCCACACGCGCTAAGTCCCTTCCACCTGGGGAGCTCTAGAGCCCTGAACCAGCCCCACTTCTAGCCAGGGCCAGGTGCTGGGGACTCTCCCCAAACAAACAGGGACACACACAGGCCCAGCCACGGCTGCCCAGAAGTCTCCGTGGTTCAGAGATTTACCACAGCGGATGGCGACAAAGCCCAAACAGCCCCTTGGAGACATCAACATGAATGTTCATAGGCCCCTCCCGAAGTCCTCAGGGCTGCACACTAACCCACACCCAGTGTCTGGGGAAGCGGACAGGCCCAGAGAGGCTGAGCAGGCTGGCCAGGTCCCAGCCTCTGTCGGCAACCAGGCTGGGATCAAAATCCAGGTGGACGAGGCCCTGGATCTTTCTGCTGCTCGGTCCAGGATCCAGGTTAGCCGGGGCCGGCTTCCTGTAGAGATGCGTTCCCTTGGAGAGAGACAGGATCTCACCTTCCTTCCTCCCTCCCTCCCTCCCTCCCTTCCTTCCTTCCTTCCTTCCTGTCCTCCCTTCCTTTCTCTCTCTCCCTTCTCTCCTTCCTCTGTCCCCTCCTTCCCTCCTTCCTTCTCTGAGGGTCCAGGGCTCAGTCCTGAGCTGAGCACTACACTGCCAGCTGCAGAGCTGCAGTCAGGAAGCCAAGGGCAACTGTATTCTATCGAGAGTGGCCAAGTGCCCGGCACTGGGGCTGGGGAGTGCTAGGCTGAGACTCACACCTCTCCATCCCCTGTGCCAGGCTATGACATACATGGGACATGCACAGGACTCCATCTAGCACCCCTGTGGAGCAGGCAAGCAGGGGTTCACAGCCGGCCCGAGAGCCCCCAGGTGGCCGGAAGCAGGGCCCATGTGGGAATTCAGCCGGGCTCAGGGCCCAGTGCCACCCCGTGGCCTGGTCTCCGGAGGGCCCTGTGGACACTCACCTCTCCCCATCCCCGCCCCCAGGATCTCACCGAGTCGCTGAAGTCGGAGCTGAGTGGCAAGTTCGAGAGACTCATCATGGCCCTCATGTACCCGCCCTACCGGTACGAGGCCAAGGAGCTGCACGACGCCATGAAGGTAACTCCCAAGCCGCCCGGGGCTGAGCCGCCTGGGCCCCGCTGGGCCCAGCAAGCTCGCGACCCAGGGATGGCCTGTCCTCTCCAGCCCTGCAGCCCCACACCTGGAACATTCTGGGTCGCCTCTGCTTCTCACTGCTTTCGCAGACTGGGGGGACAGGGTACCCAGCACGCTGACCACATGCGTTGGTAGGAAGCTTACTTTATGGGGGGCGCCAGGCATTTTCCATCTGCGATCACTAATGCCTCCTTCGGGGTGGGCACGGCCTGTTACTCCCAGTTACACACAAGGATGTTCTGGCTGGGGCAGGGAGCCACAGGTCCAAGACCGCCACCTAAGAAGGGGGAGTTGAGGCACAGCCTGTCCTCCTTATCCATCCCTGCAGACAACTGTGGGTCTCCCCGGTCACAGCCTCCCACGCAGGGGCTGTCGTCATGGCCAGGACAGGGCTGGTGCTTCCTGGGGCTCAGGAATATTGAGGAAATGGGGAACAGACAGCTGGAGAACAGAGGCCTCCAGCCCACTTTGCTTTCTGTCCCCAGGGCTTAGGGACTGAAGAAGGGGTCATCATTGAGATCCTGGCCTCTCGGACCAAATGCCAGCTGCAAGAGATAATGACGGCCTACAAGGAGGGTAAGGAGCCTGCAGAGGCAGGAGGGCAGGGCCGACTTAGAGGCTTGCTTGGCAAAGGCAGGAGCTTTGGGAGCGAGCAGGGAACAAGAGCCAAGTGTCACCCACAAGGGCCAGCCCCTGGGTCCTTCTATACAAAGGTGCTGGGCACCTAAAGTGAGACTGGATATGACGTGGACCCAGTTCCTGAGCCCACAGCTGCTGAGGGACAGGCCCATGGCAGTGCTCTGGCCCCGTGGGTATGTCCCCAGCGGACAGGGTGGCTCTTTCCTAGCTCACCCAGAGGACCCAGAGAACCACCTGTCATGATGCATGGTCATGGGTGTGGCCAGCTGTCCAGTTGTCCTGCATAGCCTGCAGGTCGCAGAGCAGGCAGCGGTCAGCCAGCGCTCTAGGCTGAGGACCTGCTAGCACATCTGCCTCTGGCCTGATCCATCCCTGTGCTTGGAGCTTGGCTGGGCACCCCGGTCACTGCTCCTATGAATGACCACCCAGGTGACAAAACTGTGTCACCTGGACTCAAAGGCCTGTGTCCATGCCCTGTGCAAAGGACTGGCCCTTCCTAGAAAGTTGTCGTGGGGTAAGTGAGGGACACGGGGCTGGCAGGAGGAAGATACCCAGCTGGGGTGGCCCAGGGTGTCTGTCACGCTCCCAGTCCTGTCTCCCTGCAGAGTATGGGTCCAGCCTAGAAGAAGACATCCAGGCAGACACGAGCGGCTACCTGGAGCGGATCCTCGTATGCCTGCTGCAGGTACCCAGCCCAGGACCCCAACTTCCCCACCCCTGAATCAGCCCACGAACAGAGTCCCCGGCAGGCCCTGGGTGTGTCCCAGCCACCACTGAGGGTCCTCAACGCAGAGCCCCAGCCCCTCCTGGCCCAGCCAAGAGGAAGAGCCCCTTGGAATTGGAGGAGGCCCCTGGTCACGGAGCAGGAGCTTCATACGGCCAGTGCTGGGCTCCATGGCTGTTCACTCAGTGAATCCCCTTACAAAGCAGTGTATCTGCTCCACTGAACAGACAGGAACCCCAAAGCTTGGGGAGGACCACTGCTCTGTGCAAAGCTACCTCTGAGCCCTTGCAACCCTTCCAGAGCCACCCAATCTCTTCTGTTCCCAGGGCAGCAGGGATGATGTGAGCGGCTACGTGGACCCAGGACTGGCCCTGCAAGATGCACAGGTGAGTCTGCACCCTGCCTCGGCCACCAGGACTCAGGGACTGATGGCACCTCTGCCCCCTGGTGTTGGGGAAGTGGGGGGAACATTGGGGAGACGTGGAAGAGGGAAGGACAGTGACTTGTGGGGTTAAGGCCTGTCCTGGCAGGACCAGCCCAGGACCCATGGTAGGTGGACACAGCCAGACCTCTGTGTCGGCAGCACTTGGCCCTCTGCGCTGCCCGGAGGTGGGGAGTGGGTTTCCCATAGTAGCTCTGTCCCCGGTGGAGAGGAGTTTTCAGAGTAAAAGGAGATCAGGAGAGTGAGCTCCCTGTCACAGAGACACCCCGGAGAGAATGCTGGCCTAGGGTTCCGTCTTCACCTCCTCAGTCACCTTCCCCTGCTTTTTGGGGCATCCCAATGCCAGGAACTCTATGCAGCGGGTGAGAAGATCACTGGGACCGACGAGATGAAATTCATCACCATCCTGTGTACACGGAGTGCCCGTCACCTCATGAGAGGTACAGAGCCAAGGGGTGGCATTGCTGGGGTGCAGGGGCTGCCCTGGCCGTGGGCTCTCCCAGTGAGCCCAACCTCAGGTCATGTTGGGGAGAGAGCCAGGCAGCTCCAGGCCCCCAAGAGGCAGTAAGGGGCCAAGCTGATTGGCAGCCTGCCACCCACACGTCCCCTGAGTGGAGCCTCCCTCCTTAGTGTTTGAAGAGTACGAGAAAATCGCCAACAAGAGCATTGAGGAGAGCATCAAGAGCGAGACGCACGGCTCGCTGGAGGAGGCCATGCTCACCGTGGGTAAGGGGCACGCGCATGTCCGCAGGGCCAGGTCACCCAGCGTCTCAGCGTCCCCTGCATGACTGTCCCCTGCACTGCCCACATGTGCCCAGTGCCATGTGAGTGTATGTGTGTGAGTGTGAGCATGTGTTACAGAGGGACTGCGTGTGTGCAAATGTAAATGTGTGAGTGCGTGAGTGTGGATGTGAGAGTACAAATGTGTGCACAAGTGTGTGCAAGTGCATGAGTATGCTTGAGTGTGTGTAGGTGGTGAATGTGTCTTGAGAGACAGCGTGTGTACCTCTGTGAATGTAAGCACATGCATCTGTATGAGACTGTGAGAGTGTGCATTCGTGACAGCATGAGTGTGAGTGAGTGTAAGGGGGTGTGCCTGTACATACAGGGAGTACTGGGTTCTGGTGGCACTGAAAAAAGCCACCTCTCTGCGCCTGAGCCAGGCCCAGCCTCAGCTGCCGATTGGATAATTGACATGAGTGATTAGAGTCCTGACCAAGAGCTCAGTGGTCTGGCACTGGGAACAGAGACCTTTTCCCACAGCAGGAGGCCAGGTCCACAGAGAAGGTCCAGAGAGCAGATCTCAGGTCCAGAGCTGAGTTCCAATGGAAAGGGAGCCCAGACCTGGGTCCCAGCAGTGGGACCTGTGCTATACTGTCACCTAAGGGGCTGAGACCAAACAATGCTCCTGGGCCGGGAGCTCACCTCTACCCTGGGCTGCCTACGTGTGCTGACCCCTGTGTCCCTGACTCTTGAGTGGACGTAGACTGAGACTCCCTGGCCAGCTTCAACCCCTGTAATAAAACCCAATCTCTGTTGAAGCACTGAGGCCTGGCCTCCGCTCCCATCTCAGCCTCCGAAGCCAACCCCAGGTCCTCAATGATAACACCTCCTACAGCACACCTTCCACCAGGGAACAGGAAGCGTGCTGGCCCCACCGCACTGGGCACTTCCTGTCCGCTTCTCCCTGAAGCCTCATTCACCCCCCATAACAGATGGTCAGGAGTTAGGTAACGAAGTTGCCCAGGCAGGAGTTGGACACATGCCCTGCTGTCCTGGCAAAAACGCCACCTCTCTGTGATGCCAGATCTCAGCAGAGCACCCGTGGTAGATACATTATGGCCAAGCACGCACGGGGCCCAGCCTTGGGACCAGGAGCCCCTGCCCTTTAGTCCCTGGGCCCAAACCTCGCTTGTGACATGGGAATTCAGAATGCAAGGCTCCTGCTGACAGGGCACCCTGAGGCCCATGACCACCATGCTGTGTTTCACCCTGCAGCAGAGAGGCTGGATTCTTGGAGGACTGGTCCCTGGGGGTGAGAGCCCAGGGCTGTCCTGGGCCTGTGCTGTCCCAAGAGGTCTGAGTTATGAGCCCCACAAACACTCTGCATTTCACATGTGCCCTTTGCCTGCCCTCTCTGGGCCCTTGGAGCTGTGTGTGGTGCCCCCAGCTGCCCACTCTGCTTTGCCCCACCTAATACACAGCCTCTATTTTGGAACTAGGCTGGGCACAAGGAAATAAGCCAAGCCTTGCACGATACCGACTCTTAGGGTGTGGGGCAAGGTGTAAATGAATAGAAGTGTAGGCCACGCTGCCTGCAACCGCCAGATGCTAACAGAGCTTTCTTGTTTGCCAGTGAAGTGCACCCAGAACCTACACAGCTACTTTGCGGAGAGACTGTACTATGCTATGAAGGTGACTGGGGTTCTGTCCCTACCTCCCTTGCTGTGTCCCTGACCCAGCACCAACTGCACGGCCGAGGGGCTCACAGTGCCACTCACTTCCACCTGGGGGTTGTTTCTTCTTATTCCAACTGCTACGGCTCTGAGGGGAAGCTGAGGTCAGGGAAGGGAAGCTGAGGGCAGGGAAGGGAAGCTGAGGCCAGGGAAGGGAAGCTGAGGCCAGGGAAGGGAAGCTGAGGCCGGGGAAGGGAA